>JBDJHY010269105.1:0-10382 GCA_039654485.1 Withania somnifera
AGGGCCTTTTTAGTAGTAGATGTTGTAATGACCTTTCTAGTCATTTTAGCGATTTTGCATTTTCTTGTATTTTAGAAATTTCCAGTAGAGACCCTAATTCAATTATGACTTAACATAATTGGTGGTTCCATTACTGAGTCATTCAGTTGCTTGTAATGTTTGTTCTTTTTTTAGAGCCTTTAGTATTGAAATCGTAAACTTTAGTCAACATTATTTAAAAATAAACTTGGTATTGAATTCCAATAGTTCCATTAGCTGCGGAACATGGATTTTGGTCTAGATGGACTCTTAGTTTGAGTCTGGGATCCTTGGTTTTGATTTATTGCGATATTTCATCTTTTAGTGTTTTATGGTGCAAAGTGATGCTTGGCTAGTCATTTTCTGATTGGAGCCTCAGATTAAAAATTCAACTACAACATCAACTTTAGAATGTTGAGTTTGAGTTAGGTGAGTTGCTCGTTTGGGATTCAGGCCAACCGGGATCATTTTAAGTACTTGATTGGAAAGTCGATTTTTGGCATAGAGTTGACTTTAGTCAACATTTTATCGAAACAACCTCGAATTAGAATTTTGTCTGCACCGTAAGACCGAAATGTCATTTCCATGTAGGTAGCATATTTGGTTAGTGTTCATCAGGTTATAAATGCATTCTGAGCATCGATGTGAATTTTGTGTTCTTACCCTTGTTGCTGTCATCTGGTGCAGGTCCAGGTCCCCTTTGTATTTGTTAGATTTAGACGCGTTCATTGTGAACCCAGTTGGGTTAGCCTCCACATTCGTGTACAGTCTACCACATTTATGGAGCACTGATTTGGACTTGCCTCCTCAGTTTTTCCTTCACGTTCACTTCCCAGCTACCTTGTTCGGGGTGGGTCATCTTAGTGGCTGATCGGGTTCACATAGTTTCTTTACCCAACACTCTTTAAACTTAAAAACCCCTAACTTTTAGCTTAATTTCTCTTTCATTTACATACAAAACGCTTAAAATATCCTTGGGACTTTGTATGAGTTATTAGGTGACATTCCAAACATGATTTCTTCAATTCTTCTTCAATTATTGATAAGTTTCCATTTGAATTGCTTCAAATTTCACCAAACATTATCCAAATTTCTCAAAGTTGGTTCTTCTCTTTATTTCATTGTTTTAAGATTATTTCTTACTCATCTTGGCTCCAAATTATGGGTATAAGTTCCCTTGATGTGCGGAGCATTTTTCTACCTTTTATTTTGGTATTAGGGTAGTGGGTTAGTAGGGTTGGGTTTAATTTTTTTGGGTGATAGATTTACTGTCATAGGGGTTTAAGAGTCATAGTACCTTAGGTGTAGAGTCTGTCTCCTAGAGTTTTGGGTAGGTTTGTTGGTTCATGTAGTGTGAGTTTAATAATATTTGTTGATACCCTTGCATTTGTTGTTATCGTATTGTTTTTCTTATTGTTTTTTTCTTCCCAATATGCCTTTCCAGTATATTATTTGTTTTTTTATATATTTAAATTTTAAAGCTTAGATTTTATATGTTATATATTTTTTATATTGTACTGTCTTAAGTCGAGGGTCTTCTGGAAATAGCCTCTCTATCTGACATAGGTAGTGGTATGGACTGCATAAATTCTACCCTCCCCAAACTCACATTGTGTGGGAATATACTGGGTATGTTGTTGTTGTTCGAGCTTTTGGAATCGTGGGCCCGTAGGTTCATTTTGACCCATATTTTGACCTCGACTATTTTCATATCTTTTCTAGGTATCATTTGACTCTTATTAATTTTTAGATGATTATTTTTCTAGCTACATGATCATTGGAGTTCATTTTTGTATCTTAGGAGACTTGGAGCAGTCTGGGCATCTTCTATGCTATATTTTCTTATTTATCTTCGGAGGACAGGTTGAATACAACTTACGATCTTAGATTGCTCTTATATGGGAATAATTATGATATTTAAACATCCTTGAGTTAGGATTTATATGTTGTCATTCTGACCCTTGTCCACTTCTTTAGTCCAATCTTTGACTACATATTTGCATTTCATTTGCAGTTATAGTTACACTGTGACCTTGGTGGTCTTCATTGACTTTATGACATAGATGAAAGGATTTATTGGAAATATCCACGAGTCCCAGATATTTGACTTGGTTGTTTATGCTTGCTATAAAATCTGCACCGTTCAGGGTCGGTAGGATCTTTCATGATATCATTGTTATTGAGCATGTCATCTTCATAAGATTGGTTTTGATGCATTGGTTTGTATTATTTTTTTCCAAGATCCTAACATCACCAATTTTGAAACCTTGTAGGGCCTTAGAAGCATTTTTCAACATTATGATCCTAAAATGAAAATTTTTGAAATATTTTACTAGTTTTGATAATAAAAGGCTAAATCTAGATGTTGACCTTATTTTGTATTTAGAATCGATTACAGCTGGGCAAGTTCATTAACTTTGATTTCGGTATTGATCCCTCATAAGTATGAATACAGTTTATGTTACCTGACTACTGTCCATATTATCTGAGTGTTCAAGTCGATGTAAGTCTTGGTTACTTTATGAAATTTTTATACATAGGTTGCGGCTTTCATAAGACCATGTCAATCTCGACTTGCAGGTGATTAGAGGAAGGGTATACAGATGAGTTAAGGTATACGGGTTGTATCCTTCCATGTGGTCCTACCAGATTGGCTTGCAGGACTGGGGTAGGAGCGTACAAATTATCTTTACTATCATTGCATAATATATCCTCTATATCTTATTTGTGATTTCCTTTTGATGTTTGTACTCTCAGGTAGGATGGGGTCCCCGAGGATAATTCCCTCCCTGTTTATATTTTTTTTATCCAGATGAGGTATTGTGGAGGTTGTTTTATTTTTTGGTTATGAGATTATGATATTATTGATTAGATCCTATAGGATCCCTTTTTACATGTTAGGCTAGATCCTGCGAGATCCCTTAACATGTTCTTTTTCCATATCTTGCAGGATCTGTGCAATGTTTTTAGTTATTCCTGTTGTTGCTATACCATGTTTCTATATCTGTTACTTAAGGATACTGGCATACCTTTATAACTATTAATTAATTGTATCTCTTTTAGTTGAGCATGGATTCAGGTACATTCTTCCACTTGTTTTCCTGAATCTTCCTTTTCATAGCTATTATCTAAGATATTTTACACGTCTTTATCTTGTCAGCTAGGTTTCTATGCATGTGATTCTTATTTGACTTCTGTGACTTAGTTTATTTATCTATTTTTTTATTTCTTCTACTTCTTATATATCCCCGATCAACCTATGATGCCTTCTGGGTACCCATTTCTTTTTGTACTCATACTACACTCTGTATCGTATGGTGTTGATCGGGGTACGAGTGGTCCACGTGATTTAGGATTCACACTAAGATCTTGTTGCTGAGGTAGATTAT
The DNA here is from genome assembly GCA_039654485.1 of Withania somnifera. Lineage (NCBI taxonomy): Eukaryota > Viridiplantae > Streptophyta > Magnoliopsida > Solanales > Solanaceae > Withania > Withania somnifera. The sequence continues at coordinate 3,408 of JBDJHY010269105.1, forward strand.
GGCTTCTAGAACCCAGAGCTTGTCTTTTACCTTACTTTATATCTCTTTCTGTTATTGACTTTCGTTATAGATATTGTACTTTAATTTTAGACGTTATACTCTTGTTTTAGTAGATCTTGGTGTATATCGTGTTTTGGGTTATTATTGACTGACTATAGACTTCCTCTTGTCCCTATAGATTATTTATACTTTATCTTCCGTGTTTAGTTTATTTTTATAACCTTGCATGCTTGTTGGGTGATTCACCTACACTAGGATGTAGGTGCCCTTATATAGTGAAAAATCAGGTCATGATACCTATGATGTGGGGAATATTTTGGCACTGTTTTTTTTGGAGTTTTGGGTTTAAGGGCCCGTAGGCCCATTTTGACCAAGAATTTAACCCTGACTATAATAGTATCTTTATGGGTATATTTTGATTCATTCTAACAAGTAGATTATTATTTTTCTAGTTTCATATTTGTTTGGATTTGTTTGTATCATTTTGGATCTGCCCAAGATACTTACTTCAGTATTTTCGAGATTATCTTTAGATGAAAGGTAAGTTGTGTCTCACTGGTCTTATAATTGTCTTATATGTGAAATAATTGTGGGAAGTAGCTATCCTAGGGTTGGATTTTAGGTTTGGTACCCCTAACCTTGTCCGATTCTTTTGTACGGTTCTCGACCTATACTTTAGTATTGCATATTTGATTGTAATATACCTTGTGATCATGTGAGTTCTTTATTTCCTCTTAATATAAATGGTGGGATTATTTACCTGAGTCCCATACATCGGCTAGTTGATTCCAGATTGTTGTAGTTATTGAGCAAGTGCAGGGCCAAAAAGACTTTTTGTGATATATCGTTTATGATTGAGCACAACATCATCATCATGATAATTACTTTTTATTCATTTGTTTCTATTATTTTATGGACAACATCCCAACATCATCGACTTCAAAACCGTACGTGGCCTCGTTGTCCCATTTTCAATATTATGAGATTAATTTTTTTATTTAATTATAATTTTTTAGCTTTCAATTATAAAAAGACCAAGGAAAGACTAGCCACTGCATGATATACTGCTAGAATCAGTGATGACCGAGAACTAGATATTGATGATTTATACTTGTTGTGGACTCTGTGATTCTTGAGTAATGATATTTATATTATATTAATTTAGACCATGTGACGCCCAAAAACTCATTCATATATTGTCAACGTGAAATTACAGTTTCTAATTATCAATTATTGAGATCTTATATGGTGAAGGCCTCCATGGACACTATTGAGCTGGGATAGTATACGACCCGGAGGAAGGATATATAGGGGAGTAGAGGTATACGGGGGAAACCCTTCAATGAGTCTTACATTCCAAAGTTACTAGTACGGGAAAGAGCATACACATTTATTTCATGCATCATATCATTCATTCTGTATATTGTATATTTGAATGTTATTTGCTGGTTGTACTCTATCTGGTCGTATGGGAGACCAGAGGAATTGTATTCACTTATTTGTATCTCTCGGTCATACAGCAGGCCGTTCGGATTTTCCTTTGCTTATTATTATTTTTGTAGAGATTAATTTTACTTATTATCTAGAATCTTTTGGGATTCCTATCATGCCTTACATTACTTACTGATTTGTTATAGTTAACTCTTCTTTCCTATTCTTCCCTTAATTGTGGTTGTTGGCGTACCGCTATTTATGTTATATCTTACTTTTATTGATAGTTGAGAATAACTTCTGACATTTTCTCTTCATTGATTACCTTAGTTCTCTATAACTGTTAGTTAGCTATTAGGGTTGCTTGTTAGCCTATCCAGTTAGATGGTTTCTCCTGTGTATGCTTTAGTTGTTTGACTTATGTACTTGTCTCATTAGATCATTGGGGATGATTCCATACTATAGTTTGGTGGAGGAACTTTAGGACATCCTTGGGATAATACGCCATGTGTTGTAGCTAATTGAGTAGCTCTAGAAGCATGTGTAAAAGATCGTAATGAAGGATGTGATGTTGCGTATAAAGGTAAACAGATTATTCACAAGGCTTCCACTATTATTTCGACTTTTACCACCACAAAAGGCCCTATAAATGTAACTTTCACCGTAATTCTCTCTACCACTTATAATGAAAGTATCTATACAGATTTTGTTAACTTTTCATAAATAGATAATAAATAGAAAGAGATAGACTAGAAATGACATATGTTATGTCAATGACACCAAAGGGATATTAAATGAATGGAATTGAAATATATTTTGAATACATTTTTATACCTAGTTATGTTTAACACCGAAGGGTATAAGTATGTTAATTTTTTATTAGGATAAATACATCCTAAAGGTATAAATTGGAACACCATTGTGTTTAAAATAAATATAGCTACTATTTTCATTAACTAATAATATATATTATAAAACTCTTACAAACCGACATAAACAAATATTTTCTCTAACAAGGAATTACTTTGTAAATACTCAATTTTTTAGAATGGTAGTAAATATAATAATGAAGTATTTATACATTTTTAAAATACAAATTAAAATATAAACTCTTGAGTCTCGTGGGATTTTACGATAAACTTGTCAACTCGAGCTCTAAATCAAAAGTTGTCGTAATATTAAATGAGCGTCTTGAGGTACCAAGGCCCACCTAACCTAAATTCAGCATTTCAGAACTGATGAAAAAATTAAATTTTGAACTCGATGCTCCATTCATCAAAAGTTTGAAGTCAAACATTCAACTCCAACGAGCTATTATCCTATCAAACTAAATAAAACTATCCCAGAAGCTTCCGGAACCAAACCAAAGATCTACTTTGGGCAAAGTCCATGCTCTAGAGCTAATGGAATTGTCAGAATTTGATTCAGATCTCATATCAAAGATGTTGACTAAAGTCAAAGACATCTTAAGTTAGTGCTCTAAAAAAAGAAAAATGATATAAAATCCATTCAAACAATCGAGGAGCCTAATTACTAGTACCAGCATGTCAAAGGTGACCTAGGTCAGCTACTGAAAAGATCTAGAGTACAAGAAATTGCACGGATGCAAAAATCATCAAAAGACTCATTACATCATCCACTACCAAAATATCTTTTTCCTCGAAAGTTAGAGAAAAAGAAGGAAAAAAAGGCCTTAAACTCCAAACTAGGGGAATATAACCCTACATGACCCACTCAGTCACCAAAGATAGTTGTCTAGGCTGGGAGGTACTTCCACAAAATGTTAACAACAAGAACTAAAATAATCTCAAACTTCTTCGACAACTCAAATTTGAATCAGTGCAAGCTCTCCTATAAAGTTTGAAAGCACCATCAATTCTAAAAAATTTACTTCCGAGATACCTGAAGCCCATCTAGAAGACAATACCATATCATTGACCGAAGAAGAAACTGAAGTGAATTCCCTAAGGGAAATTTGAAAACTAGGGCTAATCCATATGTTATGACATCTAGGACTAATCTCAAAAAAATCTTAACATAACCAATATCTACAACCTGGACACCAAACCATCAAACCATTCGGTAAAAAATATACAGCGCATAATATGCCTTGTTTCAAATAGTGCAACCCTAAGTACTTTGATGATAACTGCTACCTTAAACAAACTCTAGCAAGGTTATGAATCTAATCCCCAATCCTTCAAAAATCCCACCACAACCTACAACATATCCTCAATGATACTAAGTGATCTAGGCACTCAAGGATTGATACAATTAAAATCAAAACCATAGAGAATTGAACCATCTTCTAAATACAAACCTAAACAACTCACTCTGTACAAATATAAAACTAAACCAGTAGGTATAAACAAGCTTCATCAGTCCAGCAGCGGCAACCCAAAAAACATCAACCTCGTTGGAAGGCAATGTTAATCTTACTATATAGTCTATAGGGATTTGCTTCAACTAGGAAATTTTCCGCATACCCCTATTAAACCTTTATTGAACCCAAAGCAAATGGAATATGTAAAATAATAGCCTCTAAAAACATTATCTAAACCAGATCCTTGCTTTTCCAATAATTCAAATACAGTCCTCAAACCCTTTAAACACCACTTGAATCCATGGTGATCCTGCTAGTCTAAACTCCCAACACCCAAGCTCACACATTTATTGGCCATCTGCACTAACACTACCAAATATGCCTTATCAAGACCAAGAACTAGTTGTGATACTCCTAAAAAAATTAGTATCATACGCTCAAACCTCTCCCAATAGACTTCCAAGGGCTGCAAGACTATATAAGTGCCATGGTCAAAATTGCAAAAATTAACATTTTATACATAAGAAGTAGCATAGCTCAACTAACATGCTTAACCAAAAATAACATCTGAACTATCAGAAAAGAACATTCAGATCAAATTTCTTTAATAACTCATCCAAATCGACTCCTGGAATACAAGCACAACACCTACTCTTCGACGCATAACTCCTACTAAAGCTAAGCTAAACCTCTTGAACTGATATCTCAAACACTGAAGTCTCAGCTGACACTAACATCCTTTGTTAAAATAGACCTATACCTTAATACAAGTAAGGAACCCTTCGGAGATCACCATGCTAAGATGATCTAATTCTACGAACTATGGCCACGCGCCTCAATCAAAACCATTCTAACACAAAAGATACCTGCACCATCCCCATCTACTACTTTAGTCAAGGCATCCTAACTAAATGAATATATTACAAGACCATTCATTTGAAGAATATAACATAACGTGCACTAAGTAATCCACATCTGATCATCGTGAAACTTGAAAAATAACTAGTCCCATGTCCAAAGATGTTGTCCTTCCCTAAACACCTTCAACTTTTCATTGCAAAAGCATAACAAAACCCTACTACACCCCACAAACTATAACCCCATGAAAAGAGTACCCTAATACATATATAATCCTAACACCCAATAGAATGAGACAACACCATCGCAAAATCTTTAAGACACCACGAAATAACAAGGAAATCCCATGCTAACCAACCATGATAAAGGAGAATCTTTCCAATATAGTCTAACCCATAACCAACCATGAGAAAGGAGAATCCTTCCAATATAGTCTAACCCATCTCATAAAAGAATAAATTCCTTTTACGAACCCATTAAGACCACACCATCACTTATGTCATAACCCAAACTCTATATAAAGGAAAGCCAAACTCAACTGTGAATCCTCTGAGTCTTATCATACTCACCATACTTCCAATATGCTATCTTGATATAGAAAGAAAAGGAAAATAGAGAATCCTGACATAATGAACACTCTATACTAGAAAGAAAAAACCTGAGGTACTGACATATATGGACAATTATGAACCAAATCACCAAAAGGGGAATTCCTAACAAGGCCAAGATGCCATATTTTGAGAAAGGACAATCCAAGATCAGAACCCCCGATCCATTACTAAAAGAAATTATCTATAAGAGCAACCATGTCTATAAATGCTACAAAATCTTTGTGGGTATAAAAAAGACAAAAAACTATACCTCATATTCCCTCATATGGAAAAATGACAAATGGAAAATGGAGTGGAAATGGGGTTGATGCTAGACTCTTCTACAATAGAAAAAATCCCTAACCCGCTCGGTGGGTGAAAAATAGGTCAGTCGGAGAAATATCTACAACTCACTACTCATTGTAACCCAAATAAGTAAAGGGCATCGGTGATAACACCACATGTAAATGTTTTCTAATCCAATTGGCATCAAACTACCTTCCTGTAGAAAACACAAGAGATGATCTCAAATGATATGCAGTTAATCAAACTCTGCCATAATTGAGGATCCGTTAAGCATTGCGAAGGTAATTGTCTTAGAATAACAACCCAAAACTACACCTTGAAGTGGGGGGAGGTAACCTTTCCATTACTATAGACACAACTTTCATGACTCGATTTCGCGGATCATGATAGCACGTACTATACAACTAGTAGGAGAACCAAACCCCGTAGTCCATAGCCAAAGCGAAGGACTAATACATTAAATGTGGAATAATAACAAGTTATATAAAAGATAGAAAAGTTTTCGGAATTTAAGAAAGGATGACTATGCGAAATCCAGTATCACTGTCAATGAACCACTAAGTATACAATCATAAAACTGAAGGAAATATAGTATCCAGAACATCTCCAAAATACAATGGAGATAAATAAAATATAAATCTAAAGTGAAGCAGGATCAAGATGGATGCCAAGCTCACCTTGAATCTTTGATCTGGAAAGAATCTGAACGAATAGCGAATGAATGAAAACCTATACTCAAATCTGCACAACTACAAGTGTAGTATGAGTACAAGTCTCTAAAGCAACCCGTACTCAGTAGGCTTCAAGGGCCCACTGAGCTCATAATAGAAATAAGTGCAGCAAATAACAGAGTACAAAAATAAGAGTCATAGAAGCAAATAGGACAATACAGGAAGATTAGCAACTCAAGTATGAACCAATGTCAAATAGATAGATAGTGCTAACTAATCACATAACAGGATCCTAGGTAATGGAAGAGAACGTACCCGGCATCCTCACAACAATATTTGTGAATTATAACTCAATAAATAATAGAAATCAAGAAAGATTAGGAATAGAGCATGGTTGGTATACTGAAAACCTCAAGTGGAAGAATAACTAAATGAATAGAAGTAATAAGCACGGATTCCCACAAAGCAAGGAGAAAAAAGTAGACAATAATAACAAATAAGTAGTAACATGAATAATAAAGTAAAACACATAAATGCTGACAAGTCCCCATAAAAAATGCAATGTACACACAAAACATGCTCACCCGTAGGCATTCCATACTACTAGGGGTACACAAAAGAAGACAAGTGCAGAAAAGTAACAAACACATGGTCATCATAGAACCTCACATCCCACTTTCAGAAGCACAATCGACACTTTTTCCCCATAAGAGTATTATCTTTCGGCACCCTATGCCTCATATCAATCATATCAGAATCAGTAATAGCCGTACTTGGCAAAATCAAGGTGCTCAAT
>JBDJHY010269115.1:0-10382 GCA_039654485.1 Withania somnifera
AAAACTAATACCTAAATGAACTATTAAGCAGAAATCATCTATTCCACCCAAAACAAGGTTGCCATTGTACAAAGTCACTAAGTAAGTTCTAATAAAATGTTTAATCTAAATTCTCAACAAGTCTTTCAAGAAGAGTAAAGACATTGATTTTATGTAAATGAGACACTAGAGACTCTGAACGAATTATAGTCTATCAAAGAAGGCTCACAAATTCATTTAGAAACCATATAACCATAAGTCGTTAGCAAATAGTGAATAATCCCAAGTCATCAACTCAAACTTAGATAACCTCAAAGAATCAGTGAAATACCGCATATCAAATGAAAGCAATGCATAATGTAAATGGATCAATATATGTCCATCTCATGTACACACCTATTGGTATTTATTTATGTCTCATCCAGGTCCCATGGAGGACTCGCGGGGTTTGTGTACTTATATTTCACGATCTCCAGCACAGGCCTTCTAATTAGTATATCAAATATCTAAAACTAGACCTCAGACTTCCTATTCTATAATTAGACATTAGGATAAGAGCCTCATACTATCTACCCCAATCATACATCCGGATACAAACCTCGAACTGTCTATCAAGTCATTTCCCATAGCTCACAAGACATAATTCAAGTCTCATAGTCACATATTATAAGGTGAGGAATTATCATGTACAAATCATCGAAATATCGCAATTTCAAATATCAAATCAATAAGATTGGCCTCTCTTAGGAAATCATTATCAATAATATTTTTTCTATCTCAATTTGGCCTCAACGGGTATCACAGTTTTGGATTATGGAGGTTTCAATAAATCATCAATGGAAATGTCGACAAGTACATAACTAAGATACAATTTATACATTAAAAAAACTACTTTCAATCATATTAGTCAAATCAAGAAATTTACGTTTCAATTCAATTATACGATTCAATAATGTTCTCAAGAAGTTACATAATCACAAACTTACTCATTTTAGACCCAACATGATCAAACTAAATCAAGGTATGTTAACCAATTCAAGAAAGGAATCTAATTCATGAATCACAAATTCACATGATCTATTATTGTAGTACTGGCATATTTAATCTTGAAAGCCCCAACGTAATCATCCTCCCCAACTACACACAATTGAACAAGCAATCAATAATACTTTATAAGGAGGTCAAGGAACCTCAACTTGCCTTAGACTTGAGAATGAAATCACTCAGGAGATTTTCCTTTGCAAATTTCCTTTAAACAAGAACAATATAGTTATAGTCATATTACACACAAGAAAATAGAATCATCAATACCAGTATTACAATATTTCAAAGATTTGTCCAAAAATTCTATCCTGTGCTTACAAGGTTAAAACCATAATTTTATTTCAAAAACAAGTACCCATAACTTGAGAAACTTAAATATTAAGGTTTATCAAAACCCCACTCCATTTTGTAATTTAAAACACCAAATCTCCACTTTTGAGTTCATGAGAAATTCTTCCATTTTTAGCATTGAAATTCATGATTTCAAGGTGAAAATCATGATAAAATCAATGAAATAGTGTTAGAAATAGTTACCCAATTATTAAGAATTGAAAAACCACTTTTGATCATGCTAAGTTGAAGAAAATCGCCAAGAGTTGAGAACAATGAGAAGTTCATGAAGAAAACCCCAGAAATTCAGCAGATATAGATTTTCGGTGCTACAGTAGCCAGTTTATCAACATTGCCGATTTATTAGACAAATTTTCCGATTTTTCAGCTTTAGAGTATCCTATTTATAGGTCAAAATGACCTATAATCGGCCACATTAGAACAACAACAGCATATTTCACATAAAAGATGCATAACTTCCTTATACGAACTCAAAATGTGATGATCCTTTTTGAGTTTAGTCCAAAACTAAACTGAAACCTCCTGAACACAAAACAAATAATTGACTTGGCTAAATTTGACGTTCTGAATCTAATAGAACAATCGTATTTCTAAATCAGACACTCAAAGTCTAGATGTTGACCAAAGTCAACCATTCATTTAACCCTTATCTTTATCCCATCAAACCACCCAAAATCCCCATAAATGGGCTAAAATAGAAAACAAAGGTCCTAGTAGATCAAATTCAACAATTTGGAGGTGGTGGAACTAGAGGATTTTAGTTTCAAGGCTCCAAACTCCAAGTGCCCCTAGAGTTCAATATTTCTCACTTTAAATCTTAGAACAACAACAACATACCCGGTATACTCACACACACCGTGCGATTTGGGGAGGGTAGAATGAACGCAGTCGATACCACTACCTAGGTCAGGTAGAGAGGCTATTCTCAGAAGACTCTCAGCTCAAGACAGTAAAATATATAAAATATAAAATATAAAATATAAAATAAAATATAAAATAAAATATAGAATATAAATATAAAATACAAAATACAAAATATAAAATACACCTAATATACTGGCATGCCATTTTGGAAAGAAAAAAAAATAATCCATAAGCAATAAGACAATAAGGTAATGACAAATTCAAGGCTGCCAACTCATATTAGTAAACTCACACTACATGGAGGAACAAACCTACGCAAAACTCAATAAGCCAAGACAGACTCCACGCCTAAGATACCATGACTCTCAAGCCCCTACATAACAAACCTACCTCCCCATAAAACTAAGCCCAAACTCCAACCCTACTACCCTAATACTCGTCCTCCATGACTTCATATCTAAGGACATGTTCTCGGTCAGCTGTAACTTTTTAAAGTACTGTAAAATCACTTCTCTCTAATATTTTTTTGGTTTACATCTTCCTCTCTTGAACCCATCCCCCACCAACCTCTCACACCTCCAGACAGGGGCATTTGTATCCCTCCTAAGCACATGACCATACCATGTGAATCTCACCTTCCTCATCTTATCTTCCACTGCACTCACCTCCACCATTCTTCTAATAACCTCATTACGGATCTTATCACACCTAGTAAATTCACATCTAATGTAGCATCCTCATCTATGCCACTATTAAATTTTCAATGTTTATGAAATATTATTTTAAAATAAGTCAGTGACATATTTATTTATCTTAAAATGGGTTATGAAGTTGTTATTAATTATGGTATATGTAAGAAGTTATAACTATTTTATAATAAACCCATACGATACCCGACTATTTAATAATGGGAGAAAAAATAAGGGACTTACAACCTTCACTACACGTGGAGGTGGAAAAAGAAAGGTGGAATTACATTGTTTAGGTGGAATTACACTTATAATAGGTGGAAGTAGCCATTTTAAAAAGATAGCATCTACATATATATTGGATTCCTTTCTTTTTCTAAAGTTGGAAAGTGGCTTACTTGTCTCACACATGCACACACAGACACATGCACAGAAACACGCACCTACAGAGGGGATACCAAGAGAGTAGATTGGTTGGTTTTTCCAGTCAAGTATAGCTGATAATCCCTACAGCAAACCTTACACGATTTTTTAGAACACATGCTCACTATTTTTTCAGAGTTGGTGGTACAACACATTCAACAGCTCTTAAAAAATCAAACTTTAGAAGAAATTTTGTCGATCCCTGCTTTGCTCTCTGGTTTGATGGTACGTGCTAAAAATCTGGTACATTCCGTTTTGTTTCTCATCCTAGTCCTTCGCAACACTTTAGGTGTACTTCTTTTGTTAGGTCTCAAATTCTTTGCTATGATCTTCCTAGTGGTAGTATTTATATATATATGTGTATGTGTATGTATATATTCCTCAATTTGAAAATGAGTAATTTGATATCCTCGTCATTTTGGGTAATTATCGTATAATTCTAGCATAATTTCTTATATATAAGGTTTTGCAATTTTTAACTTATTGGGAAGATTTCTTACTCATTTTTCATGCATCTAAGATCAAATTTGAATCTCGTATTTTTTGAGTTTAATTTACATGTTGATAATTTTGTTCCTATTTTTCAGGCAATGGGACTCACGAGCCCTTTTTTAGCTGGAAATCTGATCCAAGATTTTATTTAGAAATATGGGTCTAGTTCTTCATGTTTTAACTTGTACATTAATAGTTTGATAGTTTTGGACTTGTTCGGGCCATTTTGTTAAGCTCGGACTTCTGGCTTTCTGCTCGAATATCTTTGCCAACCTCCATATTGGTTACAACTTCTCTTCTCTCAAACTGTACACGTGTGTACTACTTATTATGTAATTGTCTAGTATATGGAGTGGGGAGTTTGGAGTAGATCCCATACCCATGTTATTCACTTTATGTCTTTGCTCAACTTCCTTGGCTGGGAAATTATGCGATTATCACCCTGCAGGTAGTCTTGTAAATATATGTGATATTTCCCATGTTATCTTCTTGGTCTCCCTTAGTTATTGGGTTATTTTGAGTGAGATCTTGTTGATTACCCTATTAATTATATTTTGATCCCTAGATCCTAGGTAGTTTTGGTTTGGGTATACTTCCTCTGTGTGTGCCTTCATAAGCATTTTTGCTAAATAATTTGTATGGCTATCTAAACTGTCCATGAATATGAGTGGAATACTCTAGGCCTGTTAAGGTTAATGTTGAATTATTTATTAATCTCAAGCTGTATTAGCAGCATGTTGAGATTTTGCACGTTAGACTTATTAGGGGTATTTTTTTGGGAAGTTATGCTATTAAAATCGTACTTACTAGTGGTTTTTGGCCGATCTAAACTATGTTGAGATGTTGTTGTAATTTTAATTCTGTGTTTAGAGCATGAATTGGTTACCTTGGAAGAAGTAAATACTAGATTTTATAATAAACATCTTAATAATATATTAATAACAAACTAGGATTTTTATCATACTAACCACTGAAAGAGTTCCCTATGTATACGCTTTCCATGACCACTCTATAGGATAGATCTATTTTCTTTATATATATAAACAAAATCAGCTAAAAATAGTAAAAAAGTTATTATGCTATACATATACTTTCAGTGACTGCTCAGAAGTATGAAGCTTTTTTTATATGACTAAACCTTATTTTCTAGCTGTCACTGGTGATACTAGAGTTGCTTATGTGGTGGTACTATGGATTTTAACTTAGATACTATATAGGAGCTAAGCTTGGGTTTTGACATTTTTTCCTTGATGATTTGATAATCATGAATATGTTGGCACTAATATGAGGATTATTGTATATGTTAGAATGGGTTTATCTCACATGATATTTCTCACCCTACTGGGCGTGCTAAGACATGCATCACAAAAGATGCAGAAGCATAGTGTGAGTATCAATAACAACAGATACCCAGTAGGCATCAAAGGATGATCAGGTAAAAGTAATCATAAGAAAGGTAAAGTGCAATCAAATAACAAGAAAATAGGGAGTAGTCAAAATCAGCTAACAAGTACGAAGAAGTTCAACTATTAGGGTATAACATACAGGACCTTGCTTGCAATAAAATCATGATTGACATGACACGTACTTGGAGCTCCAATGTAACCTGGCACAATAGAAGTCCATAGAGAGGAATACAAGGCCAATAACAGTTAATCTATTAGAAAATAAAGTAAGGAAGTAACCAATATCCTAAGGAAGATGAAAAACAAGGCCTAGCTAGCAATAAGACCTATCGGCATCCCATACTATCGGTACATACAACCAGGCATACAAGTAACGCAATGAGACTCCCCCATAATCTCCAAGAGTACACACAAGTGTAAAAAAAAGGCAATGTAAAGGGGTACAAAAAAAAGTAAATGTGTCCTAATAGTATCCCTACAAGCTTCTCCTCTAGAAGAAAGGCTCGCGAGGTAGGAACCACGAAGGGATCGAACTGTATACCACTACTCTGCCGTATACCCCTCCCCCAGGTCACCAGGGCCCATGAAGGGACTCAAACCCGAATGAAAAACTCTCATAAAAAGACAACTAGGGCATAGTCATTAGGCATAAATTCCAAAACCCGAGCTCGGCCCGTTTACCATATCTCAGTAGAAAACCCATTGTTGATGTATAGGCATTTTTGGAAAATCTCATTATAGGGTAATCAAATAGATCCATACTTCCTAACAGTCATGGATACATATGTAAATATTGATAAAAACCTCCTACGGTGGTATTATTAATGAAAATCAAGTGTTCATGGTCTTTTAATTCAAAATACACCATCGGCTATCCATAACTCAACAAATATGCATGCTCGTCATGCACATCAAAACATCATTTTAGGTCGGCTCTAAGGACACCAGCTAAGATCCATGGGATTTCTACAAAGCTCTAATCACTAATATAATTCCCTCCCTAACCTCAACTACATTCCTAAGATAGCGTGAAACAAGCAGGTAGGTCCTCGTAGCCTTAGGGATATAGATCAAGTAAATAGTCTAGAAAGATAGGTCGTAGGCTAAGATAACAATTGTAACAGGGCTTCGAACTAGTAATCCAGCCCCAAGCTGGAAATTTACCAAGCGTATACAATACTAACCACCCAACCTAAGAGGAGTAAGTCGTAGCCTACCTTGACACCTATGGTAAACTCGAGAAGCACGTTAGGGTATCCAAAAATCACAAACTATCTCAAAATTGGCAAAGAAAAAGTAAACCACGTATCAAGATGAGTAAAATAAGAAATATTTATATCGAAATAAAAGGGTCAAAATCCAAACTAAAAGCGAGTCCATAAACCCTCATAGCTCAGAAAAATAAAATGATCGTAGAGGCATCAAACCATAATTCAACGGACTAAAACCTCAATTTAAAACCTTAATTAGACCTAATATTGCTCATCTCTAAAAGGAAACTTGGAAAATTTTTAGGAAATGGTCGAGAAAGAGAATAAAAAGGTTTATATAGGCCTGCTAGGTGATCACACGGTTGTGACCCCTGGCCACCTTAACCTTCATGATCACAGCCCTCATCCCCGCAATCACAATGCTTTAATGTTCAGTTAGCCTCAGTTTGAATAGTTGAAGCTCAAAATGAAAATAGAATCCGATTTCGACACTCCATATATGAGATCTCTATATAATCAATATTTCAAACTCAATCAAATTAATGAAAAGGAAATTTAAGGTAATTTAAGATGAGGAAGGCCGTAAGTATCAATAATTAAAAGGACATCAAGCTATAAAATTTCCAGGAAACCAAACTATCAGTCCCAGCAAGTTAGAAATGACCTAGAGCACTTATAAAATTGCTTTAAACATAGATAAATCACAGGAATATGAAGATAACCCTGAGATTCATTACAACATCCCCCACTAAAAGAACTTTTGTTCTTGAAAGTTAATAAAGAAGGGAGTACCTGAAGACTAAAAATAAAAAAGGGTATTGGTGTCGCATATCGCCCTCTGTATCCTAGGTAGCCTCCTTAACTTGACGATGAGCCCAATAAAATCTCATACTAGGAATATCTATAGACCTGAGCCATCTTATGTCTCTGTCAATGATGGATTCAGGCTATTTTACATAGGCCAATTGATCATCCAGTTTTATTGACTCATGATGAAGCACGTGGGAGGGATCTGGTACATAGAAACGAAGCATAGAGACGTGGAAAACTGGTTGAAATACTACTAACTCTTGAGGAAGGGCCAATCTGTAGGCAACATCACCAATCACACATGGCCCAATGAACTTGGAGTTGAGATTTCCCTCCATACCAAACCTCATGACACTCCTTTGGGGAGAGACTGGCAAGAAAACACCGTCTCCAACACTAAACTCATGAGGCTGAAGTATGTGATCTTTATAAGTCTTTCATCTACTCTGTGTTGTCCTCATTTTATCCTGGATAACTCTAAATCTCTTTATAGCTTTTCGAATCAGATCTGAAGTCTGAGGCCAAACCTCAATACTACTATACCAACCAATCAATCTGCAATGCCTACCATACAAGGCCTTGAATGGTGCTATTTGAATGTTGTAATGGTAGATGTTATATATGAGAACTCAGCTAAGTACATTGATCCTAACAACAACAAAAATCAAAGACACAAGCCTAAAAAATATCCTAAAATACATGGATGGTCCGCTCGAACTGATTCTTAGTTTGTGGATAAAAAGTAGTACTCAAAGATACCTCTGTACCCATGTCACACTATACAATCCTCCAAAACTATGAAGTAAATTGTGTAACCCTGTCTGAAACAATGAAAATTTGCACCGTATGTAGGCGAAAAACCTTCTTAACATATAAGATAGCAAGTCTCTCAGCACCCCAAGATGAAAAAAGTCGGTAGGAAGTGGGTGGACTTGATCAATTGATCGACATTGACCCAAATATATTTATGTCCCATGGAAGTGCAAGGAAGTATAGAAACCAAGTCCATGGTAATCCTATCCCCCTTCCGCTCATGAATAAGGAGTCTTTGCAAAACTACTTGGTCTGAGTGCTTAAACTTCACATGCTAGAAGTTCAAGAACCAAGAAACAAACCTCATAACATCAGATCTTCAGTGACACCACTAATAATGTTGTCTCAAATATTTGTACATCTTCTCTATGCCTGGATGTACGGACTATCTGGTACAATGGGCTTCATGGAGAATATTTTAAATCAAATCATCAGCCCTAGGAACACAAATATAACTACCCATCCATATTATACCATCAGAATCTAAAGAATCACCATTGTATTCACCTCTCAGAACCAACTCTCAGATATAAAATAAGGATTCGTCCTTATACTGACACTTTCGGATCTGATCAAATAGAGTATATATAACCTTAACATAAGCAAGAACTCTTATCGAATCTGAAATGTCCAATTTGACCAATGAACTCTATAGAGGTAATTTCTATGGATCTTGAGCGCAAAAATTACCACCGTAAACTCCAAATCATAGGAGGGGTAGTTGTCAACATGAACCTTCAACTAACATAAAACATATGCAATGACTTTGCCCTGATGCATCATTACACACCCTAAACTAATATTGGAGGCATCACAATAAACTTTTTATGGCTGGTGCTCAACTAGATATGAAAGTACTAGAAGCCTCTGATCGCTCTCTATAGAGTACAATATAAACTAACGGTGCCCAGCACCCTACTTATCTCCTCCTATGTTCCCTTCTCTGTACCTATGGCTCCTAACACAACTGCCTTGAATCTCTATTTGGCTACCTCTAACCGGTAATGGTACTTCTTGAAGAGGCTTTATGGCCTGTACTATTGGATGAATGGACCAACGTCGCACTAAAATCTCTAGAAAAATTGCCTAGCTCTCCATACTCATAACTACCCTTGGCTCTTCCCCAATAGAAAAACTAGTTGAACTACTCTTGCCACCACGTCCCCGAAACTCTGAAGATGTGCCCTTGGAATGTTGGCTACTCTTACTACTACTAGCTAACTATAAGAAAGCCTATACTTTTCTACTAGGCTAACCCCGTTGTGGCTGCGGCTGTGGATTAGGCTGAGGTCTCACTCTATCATACCACCCTCCTAAGAGATCGAGGACCATTAAAATTGCCCTGGCGGTGCTGTCTCTTATCGCCGCCCACTTGGGCTGAATGATAGAGTCTCCCATAGTATAGGCATGATAAACTACTGCCAATAATGGACTACCCTGAGAAACCAACAACTCAACCTACATATGTAAATCTGATCTCAACTTGGCTATAAAGAGGCAAACCTGCTCATTCTCTGTCAACAAAATAGCATTCCCATAACTAGAAAGCTAACTGAAACAAGCCTCATACTCGATAACTGACATCTAACCCTGCTTTAAATCAAGTAACTATGCTTTATTTTCCTCTTGAACACTCTGGGGAACTTACTTAGATATAAATGTATCTAAAAACTATCTCTATGTCATAGGCGATGACTGTTGGTCTGCCCTTTCTGTGTACTCTCCATCGGGCCTTAGCGAGACCCTCTAGTTGATACCCAATAAAATCTTTTGTGTGTGTATCTCTCAAGACCAAAGTCCGTAACCTCTCCTTACACTCTACTATAAACCCATAAGGATCTTGTCTTTAGTCACAAAATTATGGAGGCCCCATATGAATAAAGTGATTATGCATCTTCCGGTCCTCGAAAGTCATAACAAAAACCACAAGTTGAATCTGAATTAGTGGTACCTCTAGAATACGCTGTGGAGGAGGAATTTTTGCTGCCACTAATATCAGCTGAATAGGAGGAGCTTGGGGGCCCTATACCACTTCCTGAGCTGAAGTCTTACCCTCATCAGTAGGCGCTCTACAAAACATGGTGCTCACATGCTTCCATATATCACTAAGTGACTTATCAAAAAGTGGTGGCATCTGTGGTGGAGGTAGATTTATAGTTGAAGGATCAAGGCATACAACTTTAGCCCAACCTCTCATACATTCTCTAGATCTACCACTACCATTAACTAGTATAACGCGTGTGGACCATCTGTGAATGAATAAAGCTAAAATAAATATCCAAGATTCCAATAGAAACTTC
>JBDJHY010269126.1:0-10381 GCA_039654485.1 Withania somnifera
TGTACCTGCTATTTTCGTGTTAGGTCCGTGTCGTGTTTTCGTGTCGTGTCAGCAATTTACACCCCTAATCTAGTATAAAGAATAATTAAAAGCGCAGTCATTCAGTCCAAATTCTAAATATTGCATCTATCAATTCAAATGACATATTCTCATCTTTGAATCCAAATACAATTTTGAATTATTTTTATCTCAATTATGTGTTTTTATTTTACTTAGTTATTAAATTTGTTCTAACCTACCAAGTATTTTTTTTTTCTTATATTTGCAAATTGATTATTCACTTATTTCTCGATCAACCCTGCCTTGCTAGATTTACTCTATTTTAATGAAATCATGAATATTCTTTGTCATTACTTATATGATAACGTTTGAATTGCAAATGTGATTTTCATATAAGAAATAGTATTATATAAATATTCTGTGATATAGTAATAATGGTATATTCCATATATGATAATTGTAGGGTCAAGGTTCATCGATAAGGAGTACTAATTAGCATCTGTTAGCATTAAGCTCATTAGTTTGTTGTTTTTCTTAACCCTATTAGATGACGGTCAGGGAGTTAGGGAAATGTTCTGCATCCCAAAAGGATATTTGGTTGTGAACCAGGGAAATTCATCCGCTTATTGAAGATTTTTTGACGATTGGTGCCATGAGTCGTGGTTGCTACACATCTGTTTCCGCTGTGAAAAAATTCGTAAGTCTCCTAACTGGCATTTACGATACATGTATTAAGAAAGAATATTCTAGTCTCTTAGTAACACAGAGATGTAATATGTAGTTCTAATTAATAAAAAAAGATTAAAATTAGTTGAAACAGTCCAACGAATTGATTATCTAATATTGTTAAGTGGCTTATTCTGAATATGATAGCTACTTAGCTTAATAATATGCCAAACAGTCCACCTTTTAATTGGTAATAATATATAATAAAAGGATTATAATGGTTAAATCATTAGTGATGATTAAAAAGCGGCTTATTCTGAATATCTACTTAGCTTAATAATATGGCAAACAATGCCACCATTTAATTTGTATAATAGATAATAAAAAGGATTATGATGACATAATAGTTAGTGATGATTAAAAAAGGTTACAACAAATGTATTGTTAACAATGTTTTCAAAAGCGTTTTCAGGGCGAGTTTTGGGTTTAAGCATATTAAAAATGCTTCAGGATATAAATGAAAAGTGCAAATTCATAGGGGCCGTAAGCCTTAGACTTCAGAGCGTAAGCTTCGGATGTAACAACGTAAGTTTCTAGTGTAAAAATGTACATCTCAAGCGTTAATAAGTCTAGAGTGTAAAAATATACATCTCGAGCGTTAATATTCATTTTTATTATTTAAAATATTTTTTCTATGAATTATATTTTTTTTATTATTACTGTAATGATATTTTTAATTAATGCTATTATATTTTCAAATTGTGGTGACTTTTTCTATAATATACAAATAAAGAAAGCAGCTCCTATAGAAAATAATTATAAGATTTTTTTTATATTATTGGTGATTTATTTAAAATTTTTTACAAAATTATTCAAAAACTTACTTCTACTTATTTTTTTAATAGTAAATTATAAAACTGAGGCTACGTGAATATAGGCACTCGAAGATTCATGGGACTTACGCTTAGTGTTTCGAGGGTTACACCTTGCCATGTGCTACGTAAAACATTTTGCCTTATGTTCTCACCTTTTAAAATACTTTTTAAAACACTGATTGTGAAATACAAGTAAAATATGTTAAATTACAAAGTAACTTAAAATGAAAGAAAAGGAGAATAAATCATGAAGCATAAACAACATAGGCTAAATTTAAACATATCTTTTTGCCCAACAATGAATTTTATTAAATGTATTAAAATATTTTTTAATCTTGTAATTTTAAACATGTCAAAGTATTGCCAATTAAAAAATAAATCATTTTTTTTTTAAACAGACTAAAAAAAAAAAAGTAGATGATTCCTTTTTAAAGGGAGGGAGTAATAAAATGGCTATCTAGATAGTTTATTGTTACGCCACTTCACCAATATTAAGAGATGAAAGGAAAAGGAAAATGCAGTAACTTACTCATATCAGCAATATTTATATCCGTTTCTACAAGAAGAGGCATACAACACGGCTAAAAAGTGGAATTAGCGATAGATAAATTGTGTAGCTAATGGTCGTTAATCCTATCTAGCAACAAATTTCTGATAAATTTTCAAAAAAAATAAAATTATTAGCTACAAACTATTTAGCGATCAAATGAGTCTTTAGGAATTAATCTTCCTAATGTCATACATCTGCAAAATATTAGTATGAAAGTGACTGATGTTCGATTTTTTAATTTGCAGGTGTTATTTGAGGTACAGAGAAGTATAATCAGCAATCATATTGATGTTTTCTTGAATTGGTTGAAGCAATTAAAGAATGAAGAAGAACAACTTGCTTCAAAAGTGGATGACATTGAAAAGTTAAGAATGGAACTGAGGTTCCTAAGAACATTTGTCCTGTTTGGGAGTTCCAATTTGGATGACTTCTATTCCAAGATGTCCCGGAAATTAGAAAAGTTTGAACATCAAGTTCGGTCACTTTTCTATCAAGATGAAGATGACAATATCCTGTCTAAATACGACATGGATCATGTTGCCTATCGCCTGATGGAAGATATCAAAAGTTATTTGAGTTTGAACCATGATTTTGTGGCCATGACGAAAGAGAAGAAAATGATTGAATATAGGGACAGCCTCCTCATGAACCTCCATGATCTACCAAAGTATTGTGCTAAATTGTTTCTCCCCTTGATGAGTGAATACAAGATTCTTCGGCAAGTGTGCAGACATCTGGGAGATTTCTATGGATTAATAATTAAAGGATGCATTGCGAACAAAACAACTGAATATCTTTATCCTCGGTTACAAATGACTGTTGATAGAGTAACAGAATTCTGTTTTGATCATTGGTGTAATGAAAAGTTACTTTTTATATATGGAACTTACCAATGCTCCTCCAAGATTGCTTCTCTACTCTTGGAGATTGTCCCTATTGAGCTGGAGGTTCTATACGTTTGTACTTCGAAGCTGAAAGAATCAAGGTCAACAGAACTAGAAGGGTTCGTTAAGCAAATCCTAGAAGCATCTCCAAGGATTCTTCAAAAGTATCTGATTCTTCTCCAAGGACACATGGCAGGTGCAGGGGGTGTGAAAGCTCCAACCCAAAGCATTTATGTCATGATGGAGTTCCTATTGATCTTTTACACCGATATACCCAGGCTCTTTATTCAGCCTGACAAATTGAGCGATATGTTGGAACATGCTGGAGTACTTACAAGGGAGATATCTAGTCTGGTATGCAAGTTGGAGGAGATCTCTGAGAATATGATCAATGAAGCAGACTTTTCAGCTCCATACTTCTTGCAAGAAGTCGAAAAAATGAAGGGAGATCTTAGACAAATGTTTTTGAAAGCCCCAAAGTTATGTCAACATCGCTTTCCTATGGATGATGGTTTCCTCTTCATAAATCTTCTACTCAGACATTTAAATGATTTGCTCATTTCCAATGCTTATTTAGTTTCTCTGATGAAGAAAGAATTTGGGATGGTGAAAGAAAACCTTGAATTCCTAAGGTCATTTTTCGGGGAAGTCAGGCAAAGATTGGATCACAATGGATTACTTAAAGATCTTTGGGCACGTGCTTTAGATGTGGCATACGAGGCCGAACATGTCTTTAATTCCATTCTTGTTAGAGATAATGCTCTTTCGCATCTGATCTTCTCTCTTCCGAGTCTCACTGATAAGATCAAGCTTATCGTGGCAGAAGTCACCAGTTTACAGCCGGAGGATAAGAATGGGGAAGACCCCCTCGATGCAAAGTCTTCCGACGAGCCAATTAGGTCAATCTTATCACCTTTTGTTGAGGTAATAGTAGGTCTTGAGGAAGAAGCAAACTCCATCATTGAACATCTCTTTGATGAACAATCTGAGCTTGATGTCATTTCGATTGTCGGAATGCCAGGAATTGGTAAAACTACTCTGGCCAACAAAGTGTATAACAAAACATCAGTTGCTAGTCAATTCAAAGTTCGTGCTTGGTGCACTGTTTCCCAAAACTATAACAAGTCAAAGGTGTTGCAGAATATTCTTAATCAAGTTTCTGGTTCAGAAGAAAAAGAATGTGGGGATGACATCGCGGAAAAGCTCCGAGGAGCACTATACGATAGACGGTACCTCATCGTCTTGGATGATGTGTGGGATATTGCAACAGGGGAGATGTTAATAGCATGTTTTCCAAAGGTTGAAAGAGGAAATAGAATTCTCTTAACAAGCCGAAATAGTAAGTTAGCTTTGCAACTCAAATTCCATAGTGATCCTTTCCACCTTCAACTTTTAACACCTGAAAAAAGTTGGGAATTATTTGAGAAAAAGGTATTTGGAGAAGGAAACTGCCCCGCTGAACTGTCGGATGTTGGACACAAAATAGTTGAGAAATGTCAAGGGCTTCCTTTGGCTGTTGTTTTGATTGCTGGAGTAATTGGAAGAATGAAAGGAAAGAAAAAGGATTTGTGGCTTAAGATTCAACATAATCTGGATTCCTTTATTTCTGGGAACAACAATATGCAGATAATGAAGGTTATGCAATTAAGTTATGACTATTTACCAGACCACTTGAAGCCGTTGTTACTTTACTTTGGAAGAACTCGAAAGAGCAAACGAACTGCAGTCTCTATGTTGATTCAGTTGCTGATGGCCGAAGGGTTTGTGGATCATATACCGTCCAAGAGTAGTTTAGAGGAAGCAACTCAAAGTTACTTGGATGCTTTAATTTCCAGTAGCCTGATAATGGTGTCGGAAGAGCAAGTGGAGACCTCCCCTTTTCATCTTAAGATCAAGGTTTGCTATGTGCATGATGTGGTGCACGATTTTTGTTCAGTAAAAGTCAAAAAAGAAAAGTTTTTCAAGTTCATCAATTCAGATGCTCCAGTGCATGCTTCGGATTTCATACACCGTCATGTAACCATTCATACTGAAGGCCAACTCCACAAAAAATGTGTCGTGTTCAAGCCTAATAAGCCTTCAGGTACTGGTAGTTATGGGCATCTCATATCCTTGAAAGTGAGCGGTTCGCTTAGTCCCTCCGATATCCTTCACATAAGACAGTTGGGGCTTCTTAGAGTGTTACAAATTGGTACCATTTTTGTGAGAGATTCTTTTACGGATGAAATAGGTTCGCTAGTTCATTTGAGGTTCTTAAAGATTTGGACTAAATTAGATGATCTCCCAAGGTCATGGTCAAACCTCCAGAATCTGGAAACTCTAGTGATGCAATCAGGATCGGCCAATCTGATTTTACTGCCCAGAATATTGGAACTGGCAAAACTGAGACATGTGAGCATCAAATATAGTTCTTTATTTAACGATGAACCATTGGAAGAGAACTCAAAATTACAAGACTTAACAACTTTATCAGACGTTGAGATCTCATATTCTGAAGATGGGGGTAGTTCTCATGATTCTTTCAAGAAGTTCCCTAATCTTCAGCACCTTGAATGCATCATTAATGAACCAATGATTCCTCCTACACACAGCAATTGGTTTCCCAGGTTTGATGCGTTTACTAAACTTGAGTCACTCTTTGCAAATTACTTTAATTATTATTTAGGCTACGGCGACGAAGAATCAGAGGCGATCGAACCTCCCAGTGAATACCACCTCCCTACTAGCCTGAAAGAGTTGCGGTTGTTTGACTTTCCCCTGACACCCGCTTTGTTGTCAGCAATTGCGGCATTGCCTAAGCTTGAAATTCTGGAATTGAACAGTGGCGAATTAGAAGACACTGAGTGGGATGTAAGTGAGGACATCTTTCAAAGTCTTAAGACTTTGTGTTTGGACCGTGTCAACATTTCAGAATGGCAAGTTGATACTGAAACCTTTCCCAAGCTTGAGGAATTAATTATAAAAGAATGTTACTTGCTTAAGGAGATCCCTTCTGTATTCGGGGATATAGATACTTTAAAGTCCATTCGTGTGGCTCATATTAACGGTGACCTTGGAGATTCAGCGATAGAGATTAAAGACGAAGTATCAGCTATCACAGGAGAGGAGAGGCTTGATGTCCATGTATCAGATGAGTATTATCAAATAGGTGAAGGGGTGAGCATGCATAAACAAATTAATTATTTTCTTCCATTTTCACCCTCAGTTCATTTAATTTATTTCTGTCATCAGTTAATCGTATGTTTGTTCTCATAATTGGCAGAATACCCCAATAAATATGACGAAGAGACCGCAGGTAAGGCGGCCAAGGACATAAGAACAACAACAATGAAGAAAACATACAACAAATTACAAGTCCACCAATGTGATAATCCAGCGGCCTCAGGGTTGGATACTTCATTATATACAATAACTGTCTCAATTTTCAATTAAATGTATGGTTGAACTACTTTAAACATTTTGTTTATTTTAACTGTCACATAATTTAAAGTTACTACACTGTTTACTAACTACTAAAAGAGTTGATGACCTGAATGATCACCGGATATACGTACCTACTCTAGAGTAACAGCTCTCTTTAGAATCTAGAAACACTAAAGGTCGAACCAGGATCGACCATTGTACTGTGGCCTACATTACGGAAACTGTCAAATCTGCAATGTACATGTGAGCATCAAATATATACTGAATCAACCTCATCACCTTTTGGTGAGGTAACAGTAGGTTATGAGAAAGAAGAAGCCTGGACCATCAACCAGCTCCTTGATGAACATGGATCCGAGCTTGATGTCATTTCGACTTGGGAATGCCAGGACTCGGTAAAACTACTCTCAAACAGAGTGTGTAACAATACATTAGTTGCTAGTCATTTCAATGTTCATGCCTGGTGCACTGTTTCCCAAAAGTATGACAAGTCAAAAGTGTTGCAGAAGATTCTTAATCAAGTTACGTTCTCTCGGAAAACAAGAAAGTAGGAATGAAGGTGATAAAGTTGTTGACATTGCTGAAAGCTATGAGGATAAAAGGTATCTCATCATCTTGGATGATGTGTGGGACATTGCTAGAGGGGAGATGTTATAGCATGTTTTCCAAAGGTTGAAAGAGGAAATAGAATTATCTTAACTAGCCGAAGTAGTACGGTTTTAAAAAAAGAAGTAGAAAGGTAGGTTTAGAAGTCAAATTCCATAATGATCATCTTCACCTTCAACTTTTAACACCAGGAAAGAGTTGGGAATTATTGGAAAAAAGGTTTTTGGAGAAGGAAACTGCCTGCTGAACTGTCGGATGTTGGACATCAAATAGTTGAGAAACGTCAAGGTCTTCCTTTGTCTATCATTTTGATTGCTGGAGTAATCCTTCGAAGGAAAGGAACAAAGGAAAAGGAAAATGATTTGTGGCTTAAAATTCAACGTAATCTGGATACCTTTATATCCGGAAACAACAAAACGCAGATAATGAAGGTTCTGACCATTTGCCAAACCACCTGAAGCCGGGTTTGCTTTAATTTGCAATATCTAAAAAGATAAACGAACTCCAGTGCCTGAGTTGATACGGTTATTGACGGCCAAAGTGTTTGTGGATCATATCCAGTCCAAGTGTAATTTAGAGGAAGTAACTCAAAATTACTTGGATACTTTAATTTCCAGTAGCCTGATAATGGTGTCTGAAGAGCCACAGGCTTATCTTTTTCTATTAAGGTCAAGGTTTGCTATGTTGAGTTTCTATACATATATTGTAGTATATATATAGAAAGGAAAGTGAATGGGAAATGGTGGGAATAAATTTGGAGGGAAATGAAAATTTAAAGTAAAGTAAACTTTACTTTATGGAAGCTTATTTTCTCCCACACTGGTAGGAGAAAGTGATTTCCTGTATTTATATTGAATTAACATCTTCATGCTATTGAAAGTTAAGAAGAAGATGAGCCTCGTGCCGTCGTCGTTGCTTGGATTTGGATTTGAATTTAAATTTTTATTTTTCAAATGATTTAGAGACTATCTTTTTGGACAAAATTTATTTAAAATTGGTACCACATGTGAATGGTAATATGCACCACGGATGAGCATATGTGGGCCACATATGGCCATGCTGATTTTGAAAATTTGCAACTTTTCTAAACCATTCCATCTCTTCTTAAGAGGTGTTTGTTGGCTATATATCTAATTTCTCCTCATATATTACTATTGAAATATTCGTTTACTTTTACATTTCTTACAATCAAAATGTAGTGTGATTTGCTATCATTGAGTAGTTCGTTGCTCTACAAAATTTAAGGTACCGTTATTTTATAAAATTGATCATTTTATCCCGGGAGGATATATTCCATAATATCGGGCACTTGAGGGGCATAATTTTCTTAAGGGCGCACTAAGAATTCAATGGACTTAATCATTTCTAAACTTCATTTTTTTCTTTGGTTATATTTGAAGTTTTGCATGTTTGCATATTGTTCTTCATTTTATAATACAAATTCTATTTGTATCCTGGAAATAACAATCTTAAGAAAATTATTGCTATTGTTAAATCTATATTAAATTCCTGGAGATTAAGACCTTTATGTTTTTCTACTCTGTTTAAACTTATATTTTGATTCGAAAAGTATAAAAACTTCATCAGAATATTCAAGTTCATTCTAGTTATGATTGAAAGAATATAAAAACTTCATCGTTAACTTGAGGAACAACTTGGTAATTTTGATTGTATTGTTGTTCTGTTGATCATTTGGAGATTAAAATCTTTTGATTTTCTACTAATTCAGTTTGAAGAATATAAAAACTTCGCTGAGTTGGTATTTGTTTCGAAAAATATAAAAACTTCACCAAATGAATAAATTGAATTGTGTCATTTTTCAGTGAAGATGACTATTGAGACAGAACGAACTAATGATTTTATGATGGATGGTATTGGACAAATATCAACACCTATTGGATCAACTAGCTGTACAATGGTTGTACCAGCCATGGCTACAGCGGAAAAAGCCCAGAAAGTTTTTGGGAATTGATGTTAAAAGGTGGCACCAGAAAATATTCTTCTACCTCACCACTCTAAGTCTTCAACGATTTATCAATAGAGATGTTCCTATATTTTCGAAAGGAACTCCTGATAAGGATAAGTTTGTATTTATTGAAGCACGAAAACATTTTGATTTTCTATGCAAAATTACATACTTAATGGCTTAAAGGATGGTTTATACAGCACTTTCAGCATGTACAAAGCTTCGAAGGAGTTGTGGGATGCTCTTGAGAAGAAGTACAAAATCGAAGATACTGGGTTGGAGAAGTTTGTTATTGCAAGGTTCTTGGAATTAAAAATGATTGATCATAAGAAGGTCATGTCCCAAGTTTAAGAAATACAAGTCATAGTGCATGACTTCCTTGCGGAAGGTATGAGAAGTTTGAATATGTTCATTATTATGAATGTGGAATATGTTGCTAACTTTAACCTTGGTTTTGAAGGAATGATAAAAAATGAAGCATTTCAAGTGGCATTTTTTATTGAGAAACTACATCCTTCATGGAAAGTCTTTAAGAATTACTTGAAGTACAAGAGAAAGGAAATGATCCTTGAAGATTTGACTGTATAGTTAAGAATAAAAGAGGACAACAAGACTGCAAAAAAGAGGTCTAAAGGAAGTGCTGCAATATCTGGTGCAAATCTTATTGAAAAGGCTTCGTAAAAATTCAAGAAGAGGAAGAAGACTTCTAGTCAAAAGAAGGAGAAAAACAAGAAGAAAAAATTTAAGGGCAATTGCTATAATTGTGGCAAGGCTGGCCACCAAGGCAGAAGATTGCCGGATCCTAAAGAAGAACAAGAAAAAAGGACCAAGCAAACATAGTTGAAGCATTTAATGATATTGATGACCTTTGTGCTATGCTTTCATAATGCAATTTGATTGGAAATCCAAGGGATTAGTTTATAGATTCTGGGGAAACACATCATGTGCGTGCACTTTTCATTGTACATTCCCATTGGACCCAATAAGATCATTTATACGGATAAATCCGCCTTGGAAAAAAGTGAAGGAATGGGAAAGATTTATTTAAAGATGACATTTGAAAAGGTGGTGAGTCTAAAAAATTTCCTTCATGTCTTGAAATTGCGGAAGAAATTGGTCTCAACTTCACTTCTTTCTATAAATGGATTCAAATGTGTCTTTGTGTTTGATAAAGTTGTAGTTAGTAAAAATAAAATGTATGTAGGAAAAAGTTACCAAACTGAGGGTCTTTCCAAACTCAATATAATCTCTGTTGATATGTATGATGAATAAAGTTTTAGCTTTTTGTTACTTTCTTGAGTAAAATAATTTATGACATTCTCATTTGGGACATGTAAATTATAAAACCATGCGTAAAATAATTAAGTTGGAACTATTGCCTAAGTTTGAGTTAAATAAATCACAATGTCAA
>JBDJHY010269137.1:0-10381 GCA_039654485.1 Withania somnifera
TTGTTATCCAAAATAGTGATTAAATCTTTATTATCCCATTTATCATCTAAAACTAGTAAAACTATAAATTTATACCCATTTTAATCTCATAATATTGTAAATGAACCCATAAGTCCACACAAGGTTTCAAAATTTGTGATGTTTGGATCTTTGAAATAAAATAGTAGAAACCGATGCATAAAACTAGTTTATGATGATGATATGCTCAATATACAAAAGAATCTCAAATAACTAATGTTGGCCCTGCATAGGCTCAAATACAACAATATCTAGAACTATCTGATCGATGTTTGGGACTCACAAACATTCCTAATAATCCCACTATATATCTATTAAAGTCAATCAAGACCACTCTGGGTCATAAGGCAACTATAATCACAAATGAAACACTAGTGAGTAGCGAAGAAGTGGATAGGGTCATGGATAACAAACCTAGAAAGCCAAACCCAAGTATATGTAATTAACCTATTTCCTATATAAGCGAAGTCTAAGATCAGTGAGCTATAACCTACCTTCCTTCGAAAGATGATATTGAAAATATTTAATGGAATAGGCCCAGTAGAACCAACAACTCAAAAAATACATAAACAAGCTCGAACAATCACGAAACTAGAAAATAGTAATCTACACGTTAATATGAGTCAAACGATATCCATAAATCTAAAATTACAGCTAGTCCAAATATGGGTCAAAATGGGCCTACAGGTAAACGAACCCCAAACTCCAAATAATAGGTACCAAAATATTTCATACATCATAGGGAACTCATTCCGAAATTTTAAGATAAGAGAAAAAAAATAAGCTAGAATCAATAATTTAAAGTGAAGAACCCACTTGAAGAATTTTGGGATTTTTTAATTAAAACTTGGTGAAATTTGAGTGAAAAGTTACAAATAATTTAAGAATAATCTAAGAAATTAAGTACCGAATATCACCCAATGTCGGAAAGGAAAATACAAGGTCCAATAATAATGGAAATCCATGTTTCGAAGTGAGAAGATGAAGAAAATAGAAAAAAATTCATGATTTGAGCTAATTAAACTAAGCCTAGGTCACAGCTCCATCAGTGCTAACTTGTTGGAAGGAGAGTAAGTTCATCGTGGCTCCTTGAGTGCACTCGATCTAAATAGATGGAAACAAAATAGCACCAATGATGTTGTTGTTATGCGATTGCATCAGTGGCGATAGGACATACAAGACTGCACTGAACAATCCACAACGTAAGATTGAGTAGAGTCTGGCTCATCTATCAGTGTCTATAGCACAGGTTAGCGTCTTGAGAACTGAGAGGTGCACTATATGACTTGCACCAACAATCTAAGATTATACAAAAGAGGGCTTTCATGAACAAATGGAGCCCTATGCAGATGAAACAAAATGTGCTAATTGCATGGAAATGGCATTTCAGACTATATGACATAAATGATATTTTGATCTGAGGTCATTTTTATTAAATTCTTACCAAATTCAACACTTTTAAAAAAAATAAACATCTTTCCTACTTAGTATTTGAAGTGAGATTGGTTGGCCTGAAGCTTAACAAACAACCACTTAACCCAAATTTGACATTCCAGTGCTTATGGCGTAGAAAGATTTTCAATTTAGGGTTCTAATCAAAAAAGTACCAACGAAATTACACTTATGAACTAATAAATAAATAAAGCACAGAAAAAAAGATTTTAAAAAAATCCAAGACCTCTTGACTCGAACCGAGAGTCCACCTAGAAAAAATCCATTCTCTGGAGCTAATGAAACTATCGAAATTGTATTTCGAATTCATTTTTACAAATGTTGAGTGATGTTAACAATTTCAACAGTTAAGGCACTAAAATAGTAAAACAGACATAATGACCAAACGAACGACCCAAAAATTGAACCACCAGTTCTAATAAGTCATAAATGATTTAGCTTAACTATAACAAATCTCTAAGATGTAATAAAAGGTGATAATGCAGAAAATGACTGTAAGGGTCATTACACCAGGCGACCTTCCATGGTGAGATAATGAAATCGTGGGTCCACTATGGACTAATTCCATAGAAGAAATATCCCTAAAAATCTTACCTTGATGCTACTGCATAACACCTTTTCCCAAAGAATTAAAACATGGTACACTCTATGGTGTTGTCTAAACTAGCTTTCCATACTAAGATTTATGGGGACAAACCCTCCTAGAATTATCTCTAACCCTAAGTATAGAATAACAAAAGCCATCCTTATAGAGGGTCCTCAAGTCATTTATTCCATAGGAATCATTGTGTAAGCTCTCCATAAACCTTTTACGAATTCTTCAAGAAAGTATGCTCCACTGCTACAAAAGTATCTAATGCTAGGCGGAGTGCAAATATAAATCTATTAAAAATCTTTGTATCCTCTGATTCATATTAAGAATGATCATAGAAGTAATCCAACAAACTCATGAAATCTTTCCTCATACTCTGGAATGAACACGAAACCCTAATATAGACTTCTAAACTCACCCCTAACCTAAGACCAGATGCATATATCACCTAGAACTCCTTCCTATTGCATCCATTCAAAAAAATCTCAAAATCATCAGCATAGTAGTCTAGAGAACTAGTAATCAGTAAACCTTATTAGAGTCTAGGCTGGCCCTAGGCCCACTGAATGATAGATTTTAATGTCAATTGGCTATTCGTAATTAACCGACACTAGCTCTATAAAAACCTTTGGATCCCTATCTCGTGTGATAACTACATCAAATCCTTGACCTTTGTGTCGACCTCAAACTTTGACCCTAGCTGGAGCCCTAGATACTTCACATAAGGCTTGTTGTTGAATACTAGGGACCATAAATAGACCATATATTTAATAGTCAAAATGAACATGTAGGATTTTAGGAAACCATTAGCGATAAGCTATATGATTTTGAATAAAAAAAGAATAGTTTTTTCTAGGAATGCAACTATAGATTCTTGAAAATAGGAAACTTACATCACCATACTGATCTAAAGGAATCTTCTAGACATTTTTTCCTATATTGATATTATTGGTGAGCCTAGGTTCTAAAACCAAGATATCACAACCTGATTTTTAGGTCATGATTGTCCTTATAAAACTTCCATGACCCAAAACCTGTTTCACTATGTACAAGCCTCTAAAAATGAAAAATATATACCCAACTAATGAATAAGACTCAAACGTCTAGAAACCATAAGAAGGATCTAATACATAAACAGAAGGGTTTGGTCATCTTCTAGATGACTAACTGGTACCTTGACTCTCTAAAAAACTTATGCCTCAGACTTGATCTGATGGAATATGATCACACTGTATTGGACTCATTACTTATATTGTGTAAAAAAGTAAGGGAGTGAGTGCCAAATATAAAATAGGTACCTAACACGTATCCCTGGCCTATAACTAAAAATCAGTGGTGAATCACCAACTACTCCAATAAACCCAATCACCATCTTCAAAACACCAAGCTAATAATAAAATCATAACCATAAATTCATAATTAAATTAAAAAAGAAATAAATGATGTAGGAATGATAACAACAACTAACATCTCTAGTAAAACAAATAGTGAAACCGCAAACTAGAGTGTCAACTACAATTGAATCCACGTTGATATCAAGATAATTCAACAAGGACTTTCCAGTTGATCCAAATGATGTATTAATACTCAAATGAAACCACTCAATCCATATACAATAAATAATCCTACTTAATCCAATTCATGGGCGGACTCCCTCTCGGGCCCATTTCACAACTCATAGGATCAAATCCCATTCATTGTGCTAAGGAATCATAGGTGAAGTCCATAGTACCTATATTAGTTCCCATTATACAAGTCTAAACACGGTAGGAAGGTGACCTTCGATGCCACAAAGAAACAAACTAGCAGGATAGATACTAATAGGGATAGTCTAAGCAAATTAATCTATCAATATCAGTATCAACCATCTCATAATTCCAATCATACCGAGATAAATTCACGTATTTCAACTCATCACTAGTATAAGCTCTTACTAAAATTTCTCATCACCTTTAGGAATTTTCTCATTTTAATTTTGATAGAATATAACTCATGTCCCCACCTCAAGACTAACACTAATTGAATAATATAATCTTAATTAGTCATCTCAGGCTGACAACATCTTCATAATTCAAGAAATAAGTAAGTTGAAATAATAACATCTCATTGAACTAAAGGAAGCATAACATACGTGCTTATGAAGTAGAGAGGAAATCTGCAATTAGTCAATGTACGTGAGATATACTAATAAAGGATGTAATGCATTTATCCAATAATGTTATCATGTTAATACAAATAACAACCTCAACCCATGCTTCTATATCATTATTATTCTCACATCATAGCAATCTGGTATAGACCACAGACCTTGCTTTAATGTCCTCAATATTCTAACATCAAAGCAATGAAGGTACGGACCTCATTTCTTGCTTTCATATCATCATATTCTCACATCATAGTAATGTCGTATGGACCTCAGCATATTCTTTCATATCATCAATATTCTCAAATCATAGCAATACTTGTACGAACCTCGACCTTTGATTTCATATCATAAAATTCTCACCTTAAATTAATACAATGCGGACCTTAGTCCTTTTATTCATATCATCTAAATTCGCACGTCATAATTATATCGATACGGACCTCGGACCTTGCTTTCACATAATCAATAAATTACATATCCAATTCAATTTCAAGTGTCAAAACTAACTAGTCTACTATAATTAAATTGAATATGGCATAACGAAAGTAAGTAAGTCATCCAACCCCTATAAAGGGGGAACTATTAATTATCCTATCAAATCATGTACATAAGGCCTAAATACAAGAATAATCATCAATTAACATAAAGTAAATGAAATAAGAACCCCATCCAGGATTCACAAATACTAATAAACCACATAAACTCAATAGATTTAATTAATTTACGTCATTATTTTTGTTTTATTCTTTTGTTTTAACCCTACATGTTTGACTCTATTGTATGGGTGAATATTCGTCACAGAACCCACAAAGGCACCCTAAAATAATCCCCATTACTACCAATAGAAAGTAAATAACACATAACATATACCTAAATATGTCTTTTACTAATTTCAAGCTCCACTTACCTTAAACGAAAGAAAATCCAATCAAGCTAGTGCCTTCGCTTGCATAGAGCTTCCAAATTTACAAAATCTAATCAATTATTGACCTTCTATAAGAAATCATGAAGAATAACAACCATTTTATATAATTTTATGTCAAGAATCAAAAATATAAGTTGTGATGGAACCTTCTTTAACCCACCTAGACATGTAATCTTGTATAATTCAATAAAAAGTTAATACATAAAATAATGAATCAACAAGAAGAGAAGGAGGTACAACATAAAAAATCCAACTAAATAACAACCAAGAATCGGTGTCACTATGAACAAGCCTCTATGAATGAAAAATACATAGTTTAATAATACATATGTCTTAAATGTTTAGAATCTTTAAGTAGGATCTAATACATAAATAAAAGTGTTTGGGAATCTTTCAGATGACAAATAGCTACCTCAACTGTCCGAAAACTCTAGCCTCAAACTTGATCTGGAGGAGATGATCAAACCATGTCGTACACTTCACCTAATAAAGTCTAGAAAGCAAGGGAGTGAGTACCAAATAAACAACGGGCACCCAACCAGTATAGCTGACATGTCACTAAAGCAAACCGATGATGAATCCTACACTAACCTAATCATGCCAACCATAATCCTCTAACCACCGAGCTGCAAATCTTTAGAGCACTAGCAGATTAAAGTAAAATTAGATATCAATTACAGGGCATAAGTATGTTAAAAACCAACATCTAAAGAGAAATCAATAGTGAAAATAGCAAATTAGAGTGCTAACTACAACAAAATAAAGGCAGATATAATGATAATATCAACAAGGCATTTTAAATCAACTTAATGATGTATCCATACTCTAGTAAAACCACCTAATTTATATCAAACATAGAATCCCATCCTTACCCATTCATAGGTGGCCTCCCTTTAAATTCTATTCTAAATTCATAGGATGAAATGCCACTCACTATGTTAAGGCCTCATAGGTGGAGCCCATAGAACCTTGATTATTTCCTAATCCACAATTATGACCATTGTGGGAAGGGTATATCTAACGCTACTGAGAAATAGACTGTTTGGATGGATACTAATAATAATAGGACAAGGAAAATAATCTGTCAATATCAGTCTCAACCATCTAAGAGACAGCAATAATTAGGCTTCAATAATTAAATATAAATACGGCATTACAAAAGTAACTAAGTTATCAAGCCCCCACACGAATGAGCTATATTATAAAAATCATGTATATAAGGCCCATACATGGGCATAATTATCAATCAATATAATGCAATTGAAATAAAAACCTCAACTGAGTATCATTAGACAATTCAACATCTCAACTCAATAGAGGATAGGTAATTCAAGTGATTAGCACTGTTTTGTTCCTTTATTTTAACCCTACATACTTGATTCTAGTGTTTGGGTGAATGTTCATCACTTCACCGACACGGAACACCCCAAATAATCCCTATTACTCCCAATTACAAGTAAATGATACATAACAAGAACTCATCAATTTTTTATAATAGGGACAAGCCTCCAGTTTCCTTAATCGAAGTAATATCCAATCAAGTTGATGTCTTCCCCTTGCACCAAGTTTCTGAATTCGCAAAGTCTATCAAATAATGAATTTACCATACCCATATTCAAATAATTTAAACTTTGTCTAATATTACCACCAAAAATAAAAAACAAAAACCCATCTCAAAATTGTGAAGTTTAAATGAAAATCAAGTCGCCCATAGTTTGGAATTCCAAATATCAAGTTTACTTTGAAAAATGGGATCTATTTGATAGTCAAGATATAATTTTATTCATAAAAAAGTATGGGTTATAATTTCCAAAGTAGTTCTTGGAAATCACAAGAAATAAATATGAGCCCATGCTTAGAATCCCATAAATAATGAGTATTTTTGTTGAAAATCTTACCAAGGGTATTGAATCTTTAAAACACTGCTACTTGAATCTTACCAATGATAAAACTCTCTTCCAATTTGTTTGATAAGGGTTTTAGAAAATGAAATTGGGGTTAAAGTCGTGAAATGCTTATATATCAACTTGGGACTATGTAAAACTCCTGAAATGCCCCTTATTAAAAGTATAAATACCTAGAAACTAGTTATATATAGACCTCCTGACCCCTTGTTTGATTTTTTAGGTCCATGAATGAAAGATACCTCATGGTTTTTGGGTCTTAGTTAATCTACACGACCCCTGACACGAGCCATTTTGCTCTGTATGAGCCATACAATTCAATTTCCTAATTTTTGCACTAACTTTATGTACTTCAAAAACGCATATGGGACCTAAGAACAAAAACCATATATGCAATTTGAGTGTAAACGATATTTAAGACTCACTAAAATAAACAAAATAGGACTCCAAGGTTTCCTTTACTCAATATTTCCCCAGGTTATTAAAATACAATCTTTACTCAAAACATATTTAGAACCTATGGAACATTATCCAAACTTTCTTCAACACAAAGTTAGACCTCCCAGATCCAATAGAACTAATGATATTTGCATTGAATTACTATATTACC
The DNA here is from genome assembly GCA_039654485.1 of Withania somnifera. NCBI lineage: Eukaryota > Viridiplantae > Streptophyta > Magnoliopsida > Solanales > Solanaceae > Withania > Withania somnifera. Next base: position 7,648 of record JBDJHY010269137.1, read on the forward strand.
AAATTTTAATCCAATCACTAAGGAAAATCTCATTGTTTCTTGCCCGCTCTTGCATAGATCGCATGTACACGATCTTCGGAAGATGTAAGAGATGATGTACCTATTGCACCTCTAGTCATAAAATGAATTAAGAGCCATAAAGGCTGAGGTCGAGCACATGGAAATATAGATACTCTATCTTGAGATTCTTCTCCAGTCAGAGAGTTAGAGATTGAAGCAGTTCAGCAGCCACCGAAGATATATGAATTTTTCTATTCTCATCAATGCCTACTTCAGGTTTGGCTATTTCTTTGAAGATGATAGGTTTCTTGATGTAGTTGTTGGGTGTGTCAGTAAAGTTGATAAATGGTGTACAAAATATAGCCCCAGTACCTTGGGATTTTTTCATAATCCCAGGCATAAAAACCAGATATTCTACCCCACTAAGTTCGACATTTCTGACTCAATAGAATCATCAAGTAGGAATTAAGGTCTCCTTGAAACGATATTCGCCAAGGTTGCTAAAAATAGAAATCTTTACAAAAATGAAAAAATTCCCTCAGAACCACAGAATATATTTCAAACCTTATATTAGACAAAAATTTACTTTTTGATTCAAATAGAATTGAAAAAATTCAAATATGAGCATTCGATTATCGAATATTGACAAAAAAAAAAAAAAAAACAGAACTTGGCCTTAAGACTCAACTATATCTCATAAAATGGGCTAAAATTTTCATGAAAGTCCTAAAGATAAAAATGAAGGTCCACCTACTCCAAATTTCACATTCCTGAGCTAATAAGTTAAATTTCCAAATGTTGACTAAAGTTAACTATTTAAACTTAAAATCTTCCAAAATTGAAATTTCTCAAAACTTATAACTATTAGACCCGATTTCAAAATAAATTCCATAAATTAAACAAACATAGATAGGGAAACTATCAGAAAGATAAAAAATTAAAAATTTTCCTTAATAAGTTATAAATAACCTTCAGGGTCATTACAGAGATATCCAATCATTTATAAAACTAATTACCATGTTGAGAGTTGAAGCCATTCTATAAAATAAATATTAAGTAAATCTAGTTTGAAATAAATGCACAGTTAGCCACCATTTTCGGAAATTGAACTTATAGAATATAGTAAGAAATCATAGCATAACCATATATTAGTTAAAAATTAGTGAGCCATATAAAATTAATATTCTTATATAAATTGTTGGGGAAAACTGTAAATCATATAGCTATGGAGTTTCTTCTAACTTACATAAACCATGTAAGAAAACCTAGGCTACAATATACAACTCCAGTTAAGAGGGCTCCCTATACCTTACCATGGGTATAAAACCTATATAATGTGTATCTACTAATTGATACCTATTGGCTAAATCGTGTTAACCTCTATTGGCAGGTGAAAAACCCCAACCCACGATTATAATATAGTTCAGGTACTCGGGTATCTCCCTTGAGTAGTAGGTTACACTTCTCATATCAATGTTAAATAATCCTCCCAATATCAATACTATAAGCTACTGATAATACTAAAAGCATGATTTGTTCAAAATTATTATTTTACTGAATTTCTAAAATACTACATCTAGTAACGCTGACGATTTATTAAATTTTTTGATCGTGAGATCAATTCATGCTAAATCACTATTCATTACAGTAGTTTTATATAATAATGTGAAATTTCATTTAGAATCCCCATATGAAAAGCATTGATTATGAAGAGAATACAATAAAGCAAAACGTTTTCGATGGGTATAAACCCTAAATTATAATGTCATGAAAGAATCAATTAAAATTGATAGTTTTTTTTCCATGAGCGCAAAAAGAAACCCTCACTTAGAATATACAAACCTATTTTCTGATAATTTTTAAGTAGAACTTTCTATTACGACTTGAGAAGATAAATCTTAGACTTGACTTTTTTGCGAGAGAACCTTTATGGCTCTGGATTTTGAATGTAAGATTATAAAGAGACTAATTGACTAACCTTTAAACTTAGTCAAAAATTATCAATATGGCATATTATTGGGCTTAAAGATTGGGAAACAATTAATTATCACTTATTGAAAATGGACTCAAATTTTTTTCGAACATGCTTCCATGAGTCTATTTATGAATCGTGAATTTTTTCCAAGACTCATGGACTGATTCATGGTCTCATTCCATAAGTACCTTGCATTATTTTTTGGAACCTTTTCATGAGTGAATGTATGACTCAATGTTTAAAAAACATTGCTTGTGTTTCTATTCTGGAATACGATAGGGACTTAACTCAACTATGTTTCCATTTGTCAATTGATAGCTTGTGGTTGCAATCCATGATTGTACTATGACTTGTGGATTCTAGGATTGAGGTCCTGAATGCTTAGGTTTCTTTAATAGTTCATTCCATGACTCATAGTTAACTTCCATATATCATGGTCCTACTTGTGGTCTACTAGAACATAAATTTTTTCCATAGTTTTCAAATCTATGCATCATAGGTTCGTGGTTCAAGATATGAGGTGTTATACATATATATTCTTATTTCCCTTTTCTAGGTACCTATATGTAATGACCCTTAAGGTCATTTATGATAAATATGCAATTTTTTGCATCCTAGACCGTTTCGGTTGTTGCCCCAAGTCATTTATGACTTGCTGGGACCGATAGTTCGGATCCTTGGAAACTCGATTGAGAATTATCTCAAATTCCTTATTTTAGAGCCTTAAATTTAGTACTCATTGACTAAAGTCAACTCTTC
>JBDJHY010269158.1:0-10381 GCA_039654485.1 Withania somnifera
TTGATAGTAGCACCAGTTATATTCACGTCAGCTAATGGTCCATAGCTTCCTCGTAAACATTCAAATTTCTCTGTTCACACTATTAAACGAGTTGTAATAAAGTTTTCCTTTTCTGGAAAAAGATCAACAATACATTTTCGAATATGCAAAACAGCTTCCTGAGCAGGAAACAACTTATCATCTTGACCCTAAATCAGAAATGTAAACCACCGATCTTTCAGAAACTTATCAGCACCATTCTAGAAAGATCATTCATGAGATCTATGCTTGATATAATTTAACAAATTTCTGAAATAAGGGTAAAAAGAACAAAGCTAATGGGATCCTATTCTAGCAAACAACAAACTAAAATTAAAACTTTTATAGTAATAAATGGAAATAACTTACTGAGACCTGAAGAAGGAGAAGAGGGATTACCTCATCAGACGAAATGATTATGACCTGTTCCTATGAGCTGGCAATAGGATTCAAAATCTTGACATCCACACCAATCTCATTCTGAAGAAACTTTATAATTCCATCAGATTTCGTAGAAATAAAAGCAACCTCGTCAACTGGAACACAAGATCTTCAACATACATGACCTGCTCATTATCATTGGCAGGAGCAATTCTAGATTCAATGGAATATCCAGACGAGGATGAGGAATAGTTGTTTCTTCGACCACTGCTCATACCAGCAGACATCCTTGATACAAAAACAGAGCCATTTGCAGACTTCTTGCGATGCGACTGTATGATATGGGAAATGGGGAAGGTGAATGCGACTTTATTTGAAGCTGAAATAGGTATGAGAAGGTGAAGGCGTCTGTATGAATATGGTGTTTTGGTGTTTGAGTATTAGGTGTTATAAGGGGTAATTGGCCTGGATCAGTGTTTTGGTTGGGCTAAGGGAATTGGGAAGTAGAAAATTAAGTGGGTTGGCCAGGTAGGGATTAAAAATAAATATGTTAGCAATATTTACATATAAAGTACAATATTAGGTTTGAAATATTACATTATTTGAAGTACAATGTTTACAATAATAATAATAATGTTATTAAGTAGTTGTATATAACATATATTCAAGTTAAGGGGAAAAACTAGTTGTAAATCGGTGAAACTTCAAACAGCCATAACTTTGTGCTCAGATTAGACCTTTTTTTTTTATTTCACGTATTTTTTCAAGAACTATTCATCCCAAACGCCGGAGGCTGTTTGGCCCACAAAAGTTTTCAAAAAAATGCTTCTAGTGCCCAAATCATAATTGATTTCGTGATAATTCATTCTAATATATCTTTAATATATAGTGTGTATATATATATATAGTATATTGTTAATATGTCTAATATATCTTTAGTATGTAGTATGTAGTATGTATATGTCGATATCGTTAGTATTATTGTTCATATGTCTATAATATATAGTATATAACTATATATATGTAATATAGTTTTAATATGTCTAATATATCCTCAATATTAGTATGTACAAGTCAATATTGTTAGTATATAGTGTATTAATATGTCTTTAATATATAGTATATAACCATATATGTAGTATAGTGTTAATGTCTAATATATCTTTATTGTATAATATATATTGTTAATATATCTAAGATATCTTTAATATATAATATATATTGTTAAATACAATACATACCTTTGTTATATCGTTACTTATTAGTATGTATTTTTTATATGTTTAATATATTATTAATATATATTTATATATCTTTAATATACATAGTATTCTTAGTATGTGTATTACCTTTGTATATAATATATAAATATATTTATATATTAGTACATACCTATAGTATATTTCATATAGATCGTTAGTAACATAGCATGTATAGTGTCTATCGTTAGTCGTTAGTTTTTTTTTTTATATATTTATATAAAAATATTATAAATAAATCTTGTATATTCGTACTAATTTTAAATTTATACTATATAAATATATATTTTATATTAATTAAACACGTTTAATTTTATTTTTTATAAAGCGAAATCACTATTCACAACAGGTTGGACTGGACACTGTTCACGTGGGTTGGACCGGTCCTGATCAAGCATTTTGGACCGGATTTGACCGGCCCAAAATGACCTTGCCCTAAATAGGTTGGCTGGGACCGGCTCGAAGCCCGACTGATCCAAGGACCAAATAGACCGGACGAGACTGGCTCGGCCCATTGGCTAGGTTTATGAATAGCCACCATTGGAACTTTCTTCAACTAAAATTTCCTCCAATATTCTATGAATATGGTCTGCACGCAATTTCTTCTTCCAAAAAGTTACGAACTAAAATTTTTGAAAACATTTCAAATGAAAATTATTTGGAGCCAAAATTTTACATGAAAAATTACTTTAACTTTTTTGACGGCTACGTCAACTTGTTCTTTTGGATCCTCAATTATAAGATGATCAGTTTCTAATTTTTGCTTCACCTTTTTTAAAATATATTTGTGTATATAGGTATTGGTCTTCATGTATATGTATTGTTAAGAACAATTTTTCTAGAAATGCAAAAGATAAGTAATGCACGAGGGAGCAAATATACAAGTAATTAGTGCACTCCTTTGGAAAATAGAATTTTTGAAACTCATAAATTTCTTAGGTTCTCAAAATGTGCTTATTTTTGTAATATGAAAAAATTTTATTCCCTCCATTCAACAATAATTGTCTATTGTTGATTTGCAGACATTTTAGAAATAATAAAAATAATAGAATCAAGGTAATTTATTGTATCATTTTTTAATATAATAAATTTAATGCTTTGAGAAATGCTTTGAAGTAATATTTAATAGTAATCCTTGGACAAGACTATGTTACACCAAGCCGGCATTCTGGATGAGACGAGGTACTTGATACCACAAGTGACCCCAAGATAACCCTTAGCCTGACATTAAACATACAACTCACACTGAAGAAAAAATATGGAAGCTAAACTCTTATAACATGGTTAAATAGTAAAACAATTAACAAATGTTGAAGCCTCATAGATAGTTGTTTCAGCATAGTTATAAATTTTTGAAACCTACCATCCTCAGCTTTATTCTTTATTTTTTGAGGGAACGAAGGTGGTGGTCTTTATATCTCGGTCACCTGGTTTGGTTCTTTATTTCTCAATTCAATCACAAATTTATTCCCCTCTTAAGTCCCTCCCCATTCACATCAACCAGACCTGCTTTGGTGGTTGAACTCTCAGTTACCTTAGTCTTTTCTATCCCCGACTTCGGATCATACAATGCCTTGCCGCTTCTTGTAGTGATAGCCATGCAATGTCCATTTTTTTGAAGTGTTTTATTTACATTGAATGTGATTCGACGATCTAATCGATATTATATCCTCCTATTCATTACCTTCAAGCTTTCACCAGATGATTCTACCTTATGGAGCACATTAGCTAGCATCTCTTTCATTCTTGAAGTATCATCCTCTCTCTCACGATGCCCTGGTGGAAAATATGCACCACTCCTCTTTTTATTGTATGTGTCTTTATTCCTCCAACTGTTCTGCTCCTTATTGTGATAATCTCCTCATTTATGGAAGTATTCTTTGTTAGCGTCCTGACCTTGGGTTTCCTGCTGAAACCCTACTGATTCTGAAAATGCCTTGCTTCCTCCTCAGAATCTGACTCACTACCGTCATACCTCCCTTTGCTATGGAAAAAAACAACATTCACCTTCTCGTAGCCCCCACTTAATAATTGTTTAGACATTAAGTCTATTTGTGTTTCTAGGTGAGCCATATATTGGTCTCGTTCCTCTTCTCTTCAGCGTTGCTCTGCCGATATAGTATTAGTCTTTGCACCATCAGACACTTCTAACTCCCTCGTATGCCAGTCCCGGTTATTCTTGGTCATTTTATCAAGCTCATGCAACACTTGAGCATAAGTCCTCGACATATAAGATACTCTATTTATACCATCTACAACTAACTTTGAGTGTGCATTCAGAGCTCTGTAGAATGTCTGCTTTAAATAATGATCTCCTAAACCATATATAGGACACTATTTGATTTTCTTATTAAATCTCAATCAAACCTCGTGCAGAGCTTTATTGTTTTTCTGCCTGAAGTTGGTAATTTCATCCCTAAGTACTAGTATTTTGGAGGGAGGTAAGAACCTTTCTACAAAATCCTCTTTCAGCTCTCCTAATTAGCTATAAAATCTGTAGGCAAGTCATCTAACTTCATTTTGGCCTCTCCATATAATGAAAATAAAAATAGCCTCAAGCGAATGACATTCTGACTTACTCCAAGTAGGTTGTAAGATTTGCAGATGGTGGTGAAGTTCTTTAAGTGGAGGTTAGGGTCTTCTCTTGCTACCTTTCTAAATAACTCCTTCATGGTTAAAAACTGGATCATGGTGCTAGTGATATTGAATTTGTTGCCCTGTTCTAGAGGAGGTAAAATAATTGCTCCTGTTGCACCCGCTCCACGAGGTCTGCATCATCATCATCATCATCATCATACACCTCGTTGTTCCTCATAGGTTGAGGTCTAGGAGGTGCACCTGGATGATTTCCTCTTGGTGGCTCATGTAAATGCAATTGTTCAAGTTCAGGTAGTGGTGCATTGTCCTGCCTTTTCGTCCTTCTCAGTGTTCGCGTGATCTCTGGATCAAATGACAATAGTGGGATACTCGAGCGTCGGGTATTTAACATGCACTACCTGCACCCTGGAGTAGACAAAAGCGTGAAAACTAAAAGTAAGACTAACTGATAAATATTACACCTGACTTAAACTGAAAACCGTATTCCACCACAACAGCGTCAAAGTTTGATAATGCTCAAATTACGCCTCTAGAAGAAGCATAAATGGTCGATGTTCAAATATAGAACCCAACAAGGGTGGGGTCTATCCCACAGGGAATATGGTTTCAAGTTCAAGCCTTATGATAATATTTAATCACTTGATCAATTATTTCTGCAAGACGTAAAGATAAATGAAGGGGGACTATTTCTTAAAATAGTAACTCTTAGTAGTTGAATTTAGATATAGATTAACGTACATTGTAATGGATTCCAAGAAATGAGAAAAACCTAGAATTATGGTACCAGAGTTCCGATAAATCTTTTGATTATAAACATTAATAGTCTTGCAATCTTTCCTAAGTGCAAAGTTATTTATAGTAACAGTGCTATTTATCTACGTGTTTTCCAATCTATGATTCTATATAAATCTCTTTTATACCTTTTCGGGCTATAAAAGAGTGCAATATTTCTATTATAATAACTCAAGATAATTAGTGTTGTTACAACAATAATCACGCCTAAATTACTTATCATAATATCAACTCCTAGTTTTAACTACAAGGTTAGTACTAGTTAAATTTAGGCATGTTCTAGTATTTGCAACCATTAAAATCCCGTTAAATTGTAGAGATTACGTGTTCATACACTTATTCAGATACAAGAACCATATTAGAATTATAACCCTAATTTTGTTTCACCTATAGATCCCACAACCCTAGTGGTGGTGGTTTCGCTACTTATGATCGTAAATACACAATAATAAATAAAAGATTTAATATTCATCATACCGAAAAAATATTCTTCAAACTGATTGTGGATTATAATTGATGATCACAAAACTCTCACACTTGTGTTTTTGTAGAAGAGAGAATAATACACAATAGTATGAACTATTCTTATGAAAAATGTGTTATTGAAAAATTTCTTCACAAAATAAACTATACACATATTTATAGTGCATGAGTACAAATTAAATATTCAAAACTTGAAACTAATTGTTGCTCAGTTTTGGGCGACTCATCAGAAGAATCGCATGTTTTTCCGTCAGTAGAGATGTTCTTTCCACGACCTCTCTTAATTGAGATGAGAGAGGCATCCCTTATCCAGTTGATTTCCACTTGGAAGAAACTCAGTTAGACGAGTCGTCCAAGGTTGGACAGTTCGTCCAAGGTTAGACGAACCATCCATTTATTGACTGGAAGATTTCCTTACACAGTTGATTTTCTCCTAGACCACACAGCTTGGATGAGTCATCCCAGGTTGGATGAAATGTCCGATGCGTCTTTCAAACTTTATTTTTTCCTGAATTTTTCTTCTAAGTTTTGAACTTAAGCTTATGCTGCAAATACATAAAAAACACATCAAATCATACAAATTTACTCAAGAATATGTATTTTTTAATAACTTTAAGTACGATATGTGACATAAAATATCATCACATTAGCGACCTTCGCGTTTGCGACCGGTCTACCGCATTCACAGTGGGTTGAGCTGGACTGGTCACCCTCAGTTTTCCCTTCGTGTTCACAGCCTATCCACCGTGTTCCCGATGGACTGACCGTGTTCGCAAAGTGTCTTTGCCCTGTAATAATTAAATTTCAAAACCCCAAACTTTCAGCTCCCTTTTTCATTCTTTTTCACACAAACACCATTGTTGAGATTCACAAACCCTTGGGTTTTTACATGAGCTATTGGGTGACACTGAAAACTTGATTTCTTCCATTCTTCATCATTTATTTGTAAGTTTTCACTTTAATATCTACAAATTTCACCCAAAATTTCCCAAAATTTTAAAATTGGCTCTTCACTTTATTTCATTATTTCGATCTTATTTCTTTCTTGTCTTAGCTCCATATTTTGGGGTATGAATTCCCTGTCATGTGGGAATATTTTGACACTCTTTGCTCGAAGGTTTAGATTTATGGTCCCGTAGGCCCGGTTTGACCCATATTATTTTTACACCGTATATTTTTATAGCTTTATAGGTGTCATTTGATTCATATTAACGTCTAAGCTATTATTTTTCTAGTTGTGTGATTGTTGGAGTACGTTTTGCATATTTTGGGAGATTTAGAATAGTCCGGGCACCTTCTACACTGTATTTGCGAGCTTGTATTCAGAGGATAGATAGGCTACAAATTACATTCTTAGACAGGCTTATATGAGGAGTAATTATGATAAGTAGACATCCTTAGGTTGGAAATTATAGATTAGTACCCATGCCCCGATCCGCTTTTCTAGTCCGTCTCTTAGCTACGTATTGCTGTTGCATTTGATAAGATAGCTATCCAGTGACCCTGAGTGTTCTTGATTTACTCTAGGACATAAATGGTGTGCTATTGTGAATGTCTGTGATTCTCGGACATTGATTTAGATGGTTATACTTGCTGTAGATATTGATCTTGGGCTGGGCCATAAGACTTGCCTAAGATATTATGTGTGGTTGAGCATATTATCATGAAAATTAGTTTTTATGTATTGGTTTCTATTGTTTATGACCAAGAGATCGATGTTAGTGATTTGAAATCTTGCATGGCTTCGTAAGCCCCTTTTACAATATTATGAGATTAAAATGAGCATTTTTGGTATGTTTTACCAGTTTTTAATGATAAATGACATAATATTGACTTAACACCATTTTTGAGATATTATTAGACTTGGTGAAGCCTGAAATCTAGACATTGATTATTCATGTTGATTTATTCTCAGTGAAGCCCGAGTAATCTACATTGATGATTTATATCAACTTTGAGGTCTTAATGATTCAAACCTGGGGAAGCCCGGGCATCCATTCATACATTGACATTATGAGATTGTATTTTGATTCAGATGATTATTAATATGGTATGTGGTTAGGCCCTGTATGGACCCTGCCGATCCAACACTGATATGTATATGATCAAGGGAGGGAGTACATGATATGATTTTGGGTATATAAGGAAGTCCCTCCATGGGTATTTCTCCTGCTGGAACTACGAGTATCGGAAGGAAACATACATAGTTATATTTCGCATGTACTATATGCATTCATGTCTGTGTTACTTTCCGCATTTGTTTTCTTAGTATGTAACTTCTGGTAGTATGGGATACCAGTGGGTGAATTTTATTTGTTTGTAAATCTCGGTAGTGCTGTGGAGATTCTCTTTTTCTTATTGTTGTTCTGCTTTACTGTTACAAATTAGAGTTATACCTACTGGACTCCTATCATGTTTTCCTTGTTAAAATACTTGTTATTGCTAGTTATTCTTTCCTTTTCTGTTATTTGAGGTTAACAATATACCGTTATATTCATTACTTAATTGTTTTCCTTGATAGTTGAGTATGGATTTAGGTATGTTTTCTCCTTACTTTACCTGAAACTTCTTTGTTAGTGGCTAGTTACTTAGGATATTCATCTGTCATATCCTATTAGCTATCTCGTTTATCTGCTCTATTTTTTAAACCTTCGTGACTTGTATTCTTTATCTATTTTTATTTCTTATATAATCTCAATCGACCTATGATTCCTACTAGGCATCCATTGCTTTTGGTACTCATACTATATTTCTACATCTTCTGGTGCAGATCCTAGTACAAGTGGTCCATGTTGATTTAGGATTCGTGCTGAGATCTTGTTGTCAAGCTAGATGATGACTTCTGGCTTCCGGAACATATCTTTTACCTTTCTTTATATCTTGTTCTGTTATTGGCTTCTGAGACAGATATTGTATTTTTGTTTGGACATTTTACTCTTGTTTTAGCATCTCATGTATTGGATGTCAAGTTTTGAGGTTATTGTTGAATGATTTTAAACTTCGGCTTATCCCTGTCCTTTACTTATACTAATATTCCACCTTTGGTTTATTCTTATGTCTTGTATGATTATCGGATGGTTTTTCCACGATGAAATGTAGGTGCCCTCATAACTTGAGAAATCATATCATGACAATATATCGCATCGATATAGGTATATGACTTAGCTAGCCTCCATGGATCTTGACTGTCCAAATATTTAATGCAAGTGTGTATTATTAGGACATACATGCACCATCCTATTTGACATCTCATTGTATTACATAGCACATCCATTAATTGATACGTATGATTGATTTATCTATTCTTTTTTGTTGATCCTATTTATCTGATCCTCCTTCTTGTTTCACTGTACCTGATTGTATACATTTGATAATGATTACTTGTAGTTTTTCCTATTTGTTGTTGATATTACGTTGATGATTTTCTTATTGCTGGATGGTATTGTTGGTTTAAGGTGGTACTTCCTTGTTGAGGTTATCAGACTTGACATTATTGTCCTGAGAATGATTAAATTGAGAAAGACTTATGACTCATGATATGATTGAGATAAACTCATTATTGATAATGAATTGAGAATAAAATATGAGTTATGATTGAGATGAAAAAATAAAGAGTATGCGACTAACTTAGGTAGTGTTCCCTTTTCCTTGGCTGATTTATTTTTAGAATCCATCCCCCGAGTCGATTTCTCGACTCTCATGATATACTTTTTAACCGCGGGTGAACTTATGTGTTGGGGACTAAGATGGGTGTTGAAGGAATCCTTCCACGATTCAGTAATAGGAATAGTGGTATTTCCCATGGATCGTGAATTGACTCGAGAAAGAAGGTCTGCAGCTAGACGAGTCGAAGTTGAGACTATGGTACTTGAGATTGATCCATATTAAGGTTACTTTGATATTGTAATAATTTATCCATTGAGATTTCCTATGAGGCAATAATTGACACCTTATTTGTTGAATTGAGATCAGTTACTATTGGGTTATGATGCTACAAATTTATTTATTGAAATCCCCCTTCATCCTATATCTGTTATTATGACATTTTGTTGGGTATATCATCTGCTAGCAAGCTGTAGTTGTAAGAGGTTCGATGTATGTTAGAATTTATGGTGCTCGTCACCGTTTTATTTTAGTTTCAGTCGAGAATACTACCGAGTGCCCATTATTTTCAGTACTCACCCTTTCTTTTTATACATTTTATGTAGAATTGGAGCCTATTACAATTCGCTTTGCCTTCCTATATCAGTGTCCGGGGTTAGTGTCAGGAGTACTTTGAGGTAGTTATTTTTCATCAACAAAAATTTGATTTATGTCTTTCTTCTTACTCGAGGATTTCAGAAATTTGAGACTTTATCAGATATTGTATTAGTCTGTTTTAGAGGCTTGTACATAGTGACTCCATATTTTGAAATGGTTATTAGACTGGTTTATTTTTGCATTGAACCTTTTATTTTCTCGCTTAATATGTTTATTTTCACATTTATCATTATAGTAATGATTAGGCTTGCTTATCTAGGTGGAATATGAAAGGTGTCATCACGATTAAATTTTTTATCGAAATACACTCTTTTCATTTATTTCATGAACATTAATTCATCCATTATCAATTTTCATCAGTACAGTATTTCACAAGCCTTCTAGTCAGAAGGCATCTTATGGATAGTATAAGTGAAAGATTTGAGATTCTATTATATTAAGATTAAGATGATCACCATCACATCACATCATCAATACACAACAACAAGCACATAGAAGACTCCGCATCATCATCAACCCCCTATCAACCTTTATTTAAAGTCTATCACATAGTATAAACTAGAGTTGTTAATACGGGTCGGCCCAGCATT
>JBDJHY010269180.1:0-30427 GCA_039654485.1 Withania somnifera
TATCTAGCATAACCTTTCTATTTTCAATTAAACCTCCCGGGCATCAACATTTTTTATTTCAAGGTTGACATTTAGCTATCAAGGGAATCTCGATCAAATAATTAGGTCAAATTTCATAAAGTATGTATATTACTCCAACTTATTAAATTTAAACCCAACATGATAGATAATATTAATATTGAAGCACCTATGTCACCCCAAATCACAAGATAATTAGCAAACAATTGTTAACACTTTATACAAAGCCCTTTAATCTCAACTTGCCTTATAATTCAAAGAACCGAGCTGGCCAAATTTCTTCCCTTTCGATTAACCTCCAATTATAAAAAATCTAGTGACGCAAAACCAGAATTACAAGAAAATAAACACTAGTCAACACCTAAAACCAAAAAATCAAGGCTTAAGAGAAAAACCAACCCCAGGCCCACGAGGTCAAGATCGAAACTTGGTCATAAAATAATGTCACCCATCACTATGGGATGGTAAATATTAAGTTTATAAAAAAAACCATCCTATTTTGTCCCAAGAATCCCAAGTTTTTATCATTTTCGAGTTCGTCATTTGACCCACTATTTTGGGCTTCAAAACCATGAAATTTCTACAAAATCCCAAGTAGCTTAGATTTGACGAAAATAGGTTTAGGAAACTTATCCAATTGATAAGCCTTGAATACCTTGATCAACTTTTTCCAAAAATAGGGTTTTAGTGCATGGTTGTGTGAATAATGAGAGACGTAATGTGCACTAGCTAATTAAAAACATACACTTCCTAGGCGCCTAACAACTATAATCAGGTACCTTGGCGGTATGACATCCCTTGGTGGGAATAACTTGGACTATGCATTCACTATCCAGGGGTACGATTGTGATGCCTGGTGACGTGGTGCTGTAGCGAGATAGCGATCACCTGCAGTGATTGCCGTAAAGGCTGTTACAAACTACTTTGACAACAAAAACAACAAGGAAGTTAAAACTTCGCATGGGTCTTTGGGGTGCGTTCATATCCCTGTGAAAACAAACCATATATACATATATACTAAATTTGATGTTCCAGACCCAACAAAACAATCAAAACACATGTATGATGTATCACTTGAGCCGATACTTGCTAAGGGGCCAATTTTAGCCAAATACCTCAAAAAGGAAAAAATGCTACCATGAATTACAAAAACCAAAAAAACCCTCATTCTAGGCCAAAATCTACATCTCAAAACTAATAGAATTATTAGACATTCCATCTGGACACTCTAATATCAAATGTTGACCAAAGTCAACCATTTTCCTTAAGAACATAACTTTAGGCCATCTAAATGATCAAACACACCATGAAAGGTCTAAAAGGGATAGGAAGGTTTAACAAGACCAAACTCGACATTCCAGAGCTGATGAACTGAAGAAATTCTAATACAGGGTATTGAACTCTAGATGACCCTAGAGTTTCTCATTTTAAACATATAGGGTCCAAAACTCACAATTCTCAAACTTTTATATCAAATCCCATAATGCACCCAAACCAACCATGGAACCACATTTAGTTTGATCTAATGGGAATACGAGAAGGGAAAACATTTAGAATACTCAAATTATGGAAAAATAACCTATAGGGTCATAACAACATCTACCACAAAAAAACCATGTTTCCCTAGAACATAAGAAAGAAAGAGTTCCTGAATGGTAAAACAACTGAGGATACAGTCTACGCTTACTAGACTCAGTCTCCTAAGAAGCCTCCTTGATCAGTCGGTGTCTCTACTACTCCTTCACAATAAGAATCTCTTTGGTTCAAAGCCTCTAAACCTTTCTATAAAGTATAGCAACTGAATCCTCCTCAAAGGATGAGTCTAGGTATAAATTCAAGGCATCATACTGAAGCATGTGAGGCTCATCAGGCATATACCTCTGAAGCATGGATACATAAAACACTGGATTTACCACGAACAAACTAGATGCCAAAACTAACATGTAAGACATATCCCCCTTCCTCTCTAGATTCTTGAATGAACCGAAGAAATGAGGAATCCACTTACCTTTCCTCTAAAACATCATCACACTCTTCCTGGTTAATACCTTCAACCATACTCTATCACCCTGCATGAACTCCAAAGGCCTAACCCTGTTATCAATATAGCTCGTCATCCTACTATGGGGAGAAAGTAGTCAGGTCTGGATCAATCTAACTCTATACATGTAGTCTTGAAACAACCTTTTACTTCACAGTCTGTCCTCAGAAGTCTTGAATCAACCAATTGGAGATCCGAACCTCCTACCATACAAAGCCTTAATAAAAATCATCTGGATGCTCGAATGGTAACTGTTGTTTTACGTAAACTCTGAGAGCAGTAGGAATTGGTCTTAAATACCACCAAAGTCCACGACACAACATCAAAAAATGTCCTTAACCACTTGAGGGTGTGTTCAGACTGGCCATCGGTCTTAGAATGGAAGGTTATGCTCATATAAAGATGAGTACCCTTCTCATGTTGTATAGTACTCCAAAAGGGTGAAGTAAACTAAGAGCTTCAGTTAGATATGAGAGAAATAGGGAACCCTGCAACTGCACGTTCTTACTATTGTAAATCTCAACCAACTCCTGAGTACTGTATCTTACCTTCATTGGAATAAAATGTTGTAGACTTAGTCAAATATCAACAACCACTAAAATAGAATCATAACCACCCAAAGTAGTAGGCAACCCAACAATGAAATCCATGGCTATATGCTCCTATTTTCGTAGGGGTATAGGCATATTTTCAGAGACACCTCCCGGAGTCTGCTGCTCAAACTTCACCTGATTGGAACTCAAGCACCTAGAAAACAAAGTCAGCAGTGTCCTTCCTCAAAAAATGCAACCAATAATATTGATTTAAATCATGATATATCTTCATCACCCCTATATGAATGGAATATCTAGAACTGTGGGCCTATTTTAAGATCAATCTCACTAACCCACCGAATATATGGATGTAAAATTTTCTCCCAATCCTCAAAATACCCTCAAAATCAAAATTGACCTTCTTGGACTCACCTTGTAGTACACTGTCATGAATGATCCTCAACTTGGCATCATCAAACTGAATCTAAGGATCTTCTCTATCAACAAAGGATGGGTCTCTACATAAGTAAGAACACTACCTTTATCTAAAATCTGCAATCTAACCAAGCTTTTGGCTAGATTTTGAACAACTCTAGCCAAAGGTTACTCATCAGCCCGAATACAAGCCAAAATACCCATGCTCGAGGACTCCCTAATAACGGCATCCACCACCACATTGGCCTTGCCCAATTGATAGAAGATAGTGATCTAATAATCCTTAAGCAACCCCATCCAATATTGTTGCCTTAAGTTAAGATCCTTCTGACTGAAAATATACTGGCCTCCTATGATCGGTATACACAATGCACCCCATAAAGGTAATGTCTTTATAAGTTCAACACAAATACCACTGCAACCAACTCTAAATCATGAGTAGGGTAATTCTTCTTTTGCAACTTTAATTACCTCAAAGCATAGGACAATAGATTACCTTCCTACATCAATACACCACCCAAACAAACCCTAGAAGCATCACAACATATGGTGAAGTCTATACCCTTCACGAGCAAAGTAAAAATAGGAGTGAAGTCAATAATGATTTGAGCTTTTGAAATTTGTCCTTGCACTCAATAGATCACTGAAATGATACCTCTTCCGAGTCAGTATAGTTAATGGATAATCGATAGAAGAAAATCCCTTCATGAATATCCTATAGTCCCTAGCCAAACCAACATAACTCTAAATATAAATTAGTAAAATAGGTTTCACCCAATCACACACCACTACAATCTTGGTTGGATTGACCATAATACACTTCTTGGATACCACGTTCCCTAGAATGCCACCGAACTCAACCAAAACTCACACTTTGAGAATTTAGCGTACAACTTCTCATCCCGCAGTCTCTAATGTACAATCAAGTGTTGAACATGATAGACCTCGATCTTGGAATAAACCAAGATATTATCAATAAACACATTCACAAAACAATCCAAATACACCTAAAATAAACCATTCATCAACTCCATGAACGTTGCTAGGGAATTAGTAAGACAAAAAGAAATTACCATAAACTAATAATTTCCATATCTAGTCAAAAAGATTTCTTCAAAATATCTAAAGGTCTAATCCTCAATTGATGGTATATGGATCTCAAGTCAATCTTATAGAAGATGGATGCTCTCTAAAGATGGTCAAACAAATCATCAATACGGGGCTAGGGATATTTCATCACATTCACTTTGTTTAACTGTTTATTGTCAATATATATACACATAGAACCATCCTTCTTATTCACAAACAAGAAAGGTGCACTCCATGGGGACACACTAGGAAGAATGAACCCCTTGCTAAGAAAGTCCTGTAATTGGTCCTTTCACTCCTTCAACTCAGAAAGAGTCATGCGGTAAGGAGGAATAAAAATGGGTTTGATTCCTGGCTCAAATTCAATACCATAAACAATATCCCTATCAGGAGGGATACCATGAAGGTCCTTTGTAAACACATCAACAAACTCAACCATAGGTAGAATCTAATGAAGGGTAATCAATATTTGCATCTCAAACAAAGGCTAAATAATCCATACACCCCTTCCACTAAACCCTCAGGATACTAGGCATGCATAAAGTAATAGGCTTGGCATGAAACCTAAAACAAAATGATAAGGAGAAATCCAGTCCATACATAGAATAGATTCAAAATTTACCATATCAAGAAATATCATGTCTACCTAAGTCCTATTCCATGACAATACTATAAGGCGGGATTAGTACACTCGATCCACCACTAAGGACTCACCCATGGGGGTAGACATATGAAGAGGTTTGGGAAATGCATTAGATAACATATCAAAACTAGAAGAAAAGTAAATAGACATATAGTAATGAGTAGACCCCAGATAAAACCACAATGATTCAAAACTAGAAAAAACTGAGACGATACCCGTAATCACAGCTTCAAAAGACTTAGTCTCAAGTATCTCAGGAAAATTATATCACAATATCTGCCAAATGCTGGGCTGAACTGGAGTATGAACCTGACCTCTGACTGTCTATTGTGCACTCCCTCCACTCTGTACGCCTCTCCCTATCTGTGTACCTCTGCTACCTTTAACTGGAGGCGCTGGTTCTCTAGCCAGAGCATGTCAGGCCTAAGAAGCCTACTAAGACTCAATCTACATGCATTGGGGATACAATCTCTTCCTATGAAAAATCTCACAATAAGTAAAACAAGAACCTAGACCTTCTAATAAGATTCATAGAGTCTCAGTACTGGACTAGATGCACTCTGAACTACCTGAATAGAACTAGATATTTGCATAGCTTCTTGAAATGGTACCTGTTGGTGAAAGTGACTATTGTGCTAAAGGGAACCCTTGCCTACAGATGAGGCATAAGAAAACTGACCATAAGGTCGGGGCCTTTTGTCCCTTTTTTCACTAGTCTAGCCTCTACGCAATTGCTCAAACCCTCGTATTGCATTAATTACACTGTGCAAAGTATCCCCTGGTAGTTGTGATTCTATTAATACCAAAGTCTTTAGATAATTTCTCGACCCCCTCATGAATCTATCTATCTTATCCTACTCGTCTGCTAAGATAGCCAAAGCATATCTAGATAGCTCATAGAAGAGAGACACATACTCATCAACTGTCATTCCTTCCTTCCTCATCTCATCAAATTGCATGTGAAACCTATCCCTTGTATTACCGGACACATGCCTATTTATATGTTCCATGGAAAAAACCTCCAGGTCATGGGAGATGACCTAGTTGGTTTAGAGTTTACATAAGATCACCATTATTGTCGGGCTGACCCCCTAAGTTGTAATATAATAAAATCCACCCCATGTATCTACACTAACCTAACATATTATAGCAATTCATGGAAAATAGTAAGAAACTCAAATGGGTCCTCGCTCTGCCCACCCTGAAACTGAGGTGGGTCCATCTTCCTTAACCACTTATACTATTGTTGCTTCTCACTTGATATCTCAAGATTGGCTTTACCTATAACTCCGACCTGTAGTATCAAAAGCTCATGACTCTTATATGCTAT
Organism: Withania somnifera; assembly: GCA_039654485.1. NCBI lineage: Eukaryota > Viridiplantae > Streptophyta > Magnoliopsida > Solanales > Solanaceae > Withania > Withania somnifera. The sequence continues at coordinate 6,090 of JBDJHY010269180.1, forward strand.
AAGTAGATGCCCCACTTGACCTTGAACTGTAGGTGGCTAGTCCGCTGGAACCCAAATCTCTGGTGGCTGTCCCACCTACAGTGGAATCACTCGTGGTTATCCTACCAGTTCATGAATCACTAGAATGGCACTATTCTCTGGGGTCTTCTCCCCTACCTTTGTCTAAGAACTTTATGGTGCACCACCTTGTGCTATGCTCTCTAGAACCCCAAGCACTACAAGGTAGCTTGTAATAGAGTGAATGTAACATATTCTTGAGGTACCTATTACTCATCCATATCTGGCTCTGGTTAAGCTGCCTTGGATCGACCCCTCATTGGTACTACCCCTCTATCTCTCCCTCAAGCCTCTACCCCAGGTAAATAGCTCTGGCACATCTAGATTATCCTATTAATAAAAAATGTGGTACTCACGATTTATCAAATAAAACATAAAAAACATAGTAATGCAAATCAACCACGCTTGATAGAAGTGAAGCAATAAAGAGTTCTATAGCCTCTCAAGGATAAGTAACAAACATCTCTGCACTGATCCTCAAAAATCTACAAAACTTGGCTTGTGAAAAGTGATACATACAAACCTAAGTCTTTGATACCAACTTATCACACCTCAAAATCGAACGTGACTGCACCTACCTCCATAACCCGGTAGGTCAGCCTAATTCATGGTCTAAACAATTTATGAAGCCAATTTAAAAGCAGAAAGTAACATCATCAAATTTTTTAATTGACTCCGAATAATTATCATAATAAAACTATAGATATAAATCCTACTTCAAAATTAAAAAACTGGTTTCCATCATCACAAGCTACTAAAATTAAGAATTTATACGAGGAAGACACGTGTCTCAAAAAGTGTACCAGAAAGTAAAGACTCAAATACTAAGATGAAGAATTTGCAACACTGATAAAGAGACAATCATCAACTATGGATATATCAAATATCCCTGGACTGAGAAGGAGTTTAACAAAGTCTAAAGCTTGATACCTATACAAGAGTGAAAAACCTCAAGAGCGAGTACTAGAACAACGGTACTTAGCAGCATCGATACGTCCAAATTACACCTCTAAAGAAGCATAAATGGTCTTTGTCAAATATAGAACCTAACAAAGTTGGGGTCGAATCGCACATGAAATATGGTCTCAAACTCAAGTCGAATATGGATATTTAATTAATTAGTCGATTATTTCTAAGAGACACAAAAGTAAATAAGGTGGTTTGTATGTTTCAATAGTAACTATTTGTAAATGATTTTAAAAGATTGATCTAGTATTTGTTAATGAATTTAGAGTAATGAGAAAACTCAGGATTATGTTCACAATGGTATCAATAAATCTTTAGATTATGAGCATTACTGATTTTGCAATCTTTCAAAAATATATCAGTTATCAATAATGATGTATTCATCTAAGTGTTTATCAACCTATTCTTAAATAAATCTCTTTGAAACCTTCTCAGGCTGTAATTGGGTGCAATATTCCTAGACTGATAACTTCAAGATGATTATCCTAGTTATACTGACAATCATTGGGCAAGTTTACTCCTCAAATTCTTTTCATAATCTCAACCCCGAGATTTAAATCATATTGTTCATATTAATTAAACCTAGGAATGTTTTAGTGTTTGAAAATACCACAAATCAATTAATTTATAGGTATTATGTATTGATACACTTGTATAGATGTAAGAACCATATTATATTCATAACCCTAGTTTGTTTCACCCATGGATCCCACAACCATAGAATGGAGGAATTAGCCATTCATTGTTATAACAATAGAACAATAGAAAAAGTATTCACTAGATATCATACAAATATACAATCTCTTCCAAAATTGTTTTTTGATTATCAATCAAAGATAAGGAAAAACCCTTACACTTGGTGTTTTTAGTAGCAAGGGAGAATAGAGAATAATATGTAAAAATCTCTTATAGACAATTTTTAATGAATTTTAGTCCCGATAAAAATAACCTAACTCTTTTATTTATACTACAGTGGTACAAGTTTAATATTTGAAACTGAAGAGTAGTTTCTGCTTAGCTTTGGGCAGCACATCGAACGAACCGTCCACTACTGGGTAGTCACCTACTCCCTTTATCCATTACAGCTTCTTAACAGTAGCAATTATATCATACGGTATTATGTTGGATGAGTCGTCCAAGGTTGGAAGGTTTATTCATTCTTTCATCTCTTCCTTCCTTCTCATACAAAAGCTTTGGATGGTAGCCTAGGATGTTTCGTCCAAGGTTAGATGAACCAACCATTTCTAAACAAAGGTTGGCTTCTTAAACAAACTTGATTTACCTGGATGATACAACTTGGACAAACCGTCCAGATCTAGACGCAACATCCATTTTGTCTTCAAAACTCCATTTTTATCAGTTATCTTCTCAAAAGTTCCAAAATCAAACTTTACCAGTACAAACACATAAAACACATCAAATCACACAAAATTTACTCAAGAACATGCATTTATTCATACTTTTAAGTGAAATATGTGACATCAAATAATGTCATATCAATACCTTAACCTATAAAGTTTTCTTGTCCTCATGAAACAACACAACAAACACTTAAAACCCATAATAAGATTCAGCTCAAATCTATCAATCATTTTGCAATATATCAAATTGGTAAACTATTTTTGTTATTAACTACAACTTTGAGCAAAGAAATGAATGACCTCTTACAAGGCTTGTATCAGCTGACATCACTATAGTGAATTATTTTTTATCGACTCAGTCATCCACTTGATCTCACCATAAAGAAGTACCTTACACACATAGATACTAATTTACCATGGGTCTGGGAGAGAAATTACTCCCGCTCAGAAAGAAATCTAATCGTGCACATATTAGCCATAGTCTTGCCTTTATCAACTCTAACGTAGTTTTCAACTGGTTAACTTGAATTACGTCAGGACTTTATTTGGCATGTAGTGAAGGTTTGAGTACTGGTAGGGTACATTTTGGGAACTTAGTGACTGGCTTCTTTTCTTTCATTACCCCCTTTCTTTTTTTCTTCATTTTCTCTTTTACACTACCCCTTTTTAGCCCCTTAGCCTCAAAGTTTTTATTTATACATACATGACCTCCTCCCCTTTTATCATTATTATTTTTATTATATATATTTTTTCAACATATAAGAAGGTTTTGTGATATCTACCCTCAACCTAATTTTAAACTTAGGTTGAAGACATAATATTAACCACTAGACCAGGGCCAAGATAGAGTTTCACCATGCATTTTACCGTGATGTATCTTACATAGCCACCCTCAACTCAAGTTTCAATGCCTAAATTGAGGTGCTAAATATCCAAAGGAGAGCCAAGACAAAACAAGTTATTCTTACTAACACAGGGGTCAACATACGGTTGGTTTCAAAAAGATGGTTATATGTACAAAGCTCAACATAGGATCACACACGAAAATATACAGTATTTGGAGACACTTTTAAGGCTTAGTGACTAATAAAAAGAAGGCCTAAGATGATTTTCAAGTAACCTACTTTCTACTTAGATAAAATTGAACTAGGAAAGTTCTAGATATCATGTACGCAAAAAGACTAAAACTAATTATACTCACCCCCACTCTGCAAGTAGACAACTTATATCAATCGATCTTTGTTACACAAACAATTTTGTTTCATCACATATAATTCATCATAACTGAGAGATTAGTGTTTTTTAGTTTTTTTTAACACACTTAACACATAGAAAATATGCCAATTATATTTGGATATCGAACGTTATTGCTATAGGATTCATCACCCAATAAACATTCTATTAAAAAAATATAAAACCTAAGCATGCTGGTTCTATTAGATAGCATGTGTGAGGGAAAAGTATCATGGAAACAACAACCATTGGACGACTAACACAAGTGCTACCCCTTCCGTACATATTGCACTATCCCCAATGCATAAATCAAACTTAACAGTGAATGGGTAAGAGGTGTAACTGAAATAGACTAAGATGCATGATCATGTGACTCAGGATCAACCTGAGATGGATGCTCTATGGCCTTAAATGCAACACATGTGTGCTCAACTTTAGCTACAATAGATGCTCTATTGAAATGTTCAGACTCCGTCAGCGTCCCACTAATAGATGCACCCATAGACCATTCTCTCCTTTTATCATTTTCCATCATATATATCATTCTAGATACCATCAATGCTTTCTCAAAATCACAATCATCAGACCTACTACCTCAGTTGCACTTCTTCTTTCTACCAGAGTTTTCTTCAGGACTACCCCATGCCATAATAGCTTTTCGTTTTGACTGCATTTCCATCAAAATTAATTTGTACCCTCATCATCAGATTCTATTAGCTCTTTTGTCATTGGGGAAACTAAATAATGGCCCTGTTGCAACAACTCCATAGATGCTCTATGTCGTCCTAGTTTGAATTAAAAAGCTTCAACTTCTTATTTATCCATTCCTCTATGTTGTCAATCCTTAATGGAATAGTGTTGAGAGCAGTTTTAATTTTAATTGATCCATAAACTTATCTACTTCCAATTACAGCATTTAAGATGCCTTTTATTTTGCTTCACCCGTTAAACTAATTTAGCAAATTTTAGCTGAGTGAAGACAAAATGTAATGGAGGAGGACGTTCGACTGGGTGGATGGGTGGTAGGACTTATATCCTTGGCTTACTAGATTCCCTATGAACAGTGCCCACTGAACCCTCAAACCCAGTTTGTGAAGTGAAGGTAGCTCACTCCATTGTTTGTTCAAATCATCTTTTGAAAGTTCCTTAGACCTTTCAGTATCATAGGTCATTAGCACATATGAGGCCACACCAATACCAAGTATAATCAACACTTTTGACTTTTGGCACAACTCAGTAATAAAGCAACTATATGGGTAGGAACTACCTTCACGTAAAACTTGCATTCTCATCTCTTTAGAAATCAGTTTGCCAAAGTTTAGCTTTTATTTAGAACTAGACAAGCCGCTAGCACATTATTTGTCAATTTATCATCTCTGATTTGGTAGATGTCATTCTCGCAATCAACCCTGTTTGAGTAGGCAAAAGTGGGTTGTTCAACCACGATGGCTCAACATCAGTCAATACCTAGGTAAACCACTTGCGTTGAGTCTTTGGTTGGAATGTAGTATACATAGTCGGGATGGTTATCTGGAGGAATATAAATATGACCAAAAACAGCTGATTGATTAAATGTTTAGAGATATCAACCTCAACTCTCTAAACTTTGATACTACTAAAAACGGGCATCTCAAAAGGTTTTTTACCATTTCCTTATGTAGTATGTGAGATTTTTAGTTCGCATAATATTCACAAACTAAGGTAGGATAATACTGGCCTGGCGGTTGGTTCATCTAACCTAGCTGATATGCCTGAAATACTCGTTTAACTTTTGTAAAGTCTAGCAGATATATCATAACTATTCGTACTTTTTAATTTTCCTAAACTGGCCTTTAGCATTTGTGGTGAGCCCCTTAACATAGATTCTATCCGACCTTTCCACTGTCCCATAGGAATCATCTCAAAATTTTGGATTTTTTCTCTTTATGACTAATTACACATCCTCCTAGAGATTTTCATCCAGAACTGGCGAAGGTGATAGATTTGGACTCTTTAAGTTGTTACCTCTCTCAAATTCCTCACTTCTTGTTGAGTCTCCCGATTCTTCACTAGATTCCTCGTTAGAAGAGGTAATGACATCTAACTCAGGTTGAGTCGGATCTTCAAGGTAACTAGATTGCATTAACTATAATATGGTCATTCTTTACTCAGGACTACCATCCTTAGCCTTTAGACCTCGTGAAAAATTTCATTTCGTTGACCAGCTCGCACTTAGTACAAAAATTAGGTACCATTGGTACCTAAAAAGATATTGTTAGTACTAGTACGAAGACGTGAAAACAAAATAACGAAGTATAAACATAGTTTGAACCACTTTAGAAGGAAGGGAAGGAAGGTTCATCTAGAGGTAGACGTGAAATTTTACAAATGATACATTTAAATGATTGATCCAATTTGGACGGTTTGTCCATACCATTATCTGTTTTTTAATCATCTTTAATTTCTAGCGGATGAAAGTTTGAATGAGTCACCCAAGGTTAGATGACCCATCTGTTGTTTCAGCAAAATTACTTTACTTCAAGTCACTTTTAAATAGAATACAATTCATTGGACGACAATCATGGGTGAATTGTCTCAAGAAAGACGGTTTGTCCATGTCATTGTTCGTTCACCCCTGTACAATAAAGTCCTATTTTATGAAATTATGCAACTAAAACAATTGAACCACTACATTTATGTTATTCTCCAAACCCTTTTTTTACAAAATATACATCTAAGTATACGTATCATTAAATTCTAAATTATTATGAAAAGAATATGCTTTTAATATTGTAATAGACTGGGAGTCAGGCTACCCAGACTTCAATTCACTATTATCATGTAAGAAAGATGAACTTTAATATCAACCAACAATAATAATTAATGTACAATACTTACAAGGAAGTGTAAGGTAGCTTGCTTCTTCTTAGAAATTGGGGTTGTACAATTTGAGCTTAGGATGTAAAAATTAGAGAATGATATGTTTATTTTCCAATCCTAGGTATTTGTAATCTTTGATCTTGTTAGTGGTTAAAGATGGAAAGTTGAATAGGAGAGCACGGTCAGAGACGTGTAGGCAGTTAATGAGTTTGAAACTAAAGAAAAATAAAGGGAAAAATATGGGTTTGTATATATACAAGTGGCTTGGGTCAGATTACAATTTAGAATTAGAAAAACCATTTAAGATCCAACTTACCTAGGATAAAACATCAGATGGCTTATCCAAATATTCCATCTGGGAACCTGAGTATTCCGGTGTAAATTCATTTGGACGACAAGTTTAGGAATTTTGTCCAGTCTTGGACGATTTGCCAAAACTTTCATCCATTATGTGGGTTATTTGTCCACTAAGCTCCTTTTCATATGGTAGGGCCTAGGCATATTACCCAGTCTTGGGCAGTTCTTTTGTATTGTTGCCTAACCAATTTTCAACTATATAAACTCTGCATTCCTTTACACTTGCGCACACATTAACCCAATCTCATAAAATTTATTAAGTTTAAACAATAAACTATACAAAATCACAAAATTTGGGTTTCCTCCCAATAGTTCTTGATTTAATATGGTGGCACAAAGCAGTCACCTTTAATACTCAGGTTTCATCAAGATAAATAGTTTGCAGAACTTGAACCTCTTCAACAAATCAAAAATACCTCTTTATTTGTGTCCATTTTCCTTAAATCTTACCTTCTTCTTATTTTCCATCTCTACTGCTCGTGATTGGAAGACCTTTGTTAAAATAGATAAGCCAAACCACTTTGATTTTTAGTTTTCCCGAGAATAATATTAAGATTGAGTTAATCAAAAAGACTAAATCCCTCAGAATGAATCTTTACACTCGATCCTTTGGTTATGATACCTCTTCATCTTGTCTTTATATATGGAGGCTCTGTCATAAGCATTGGTTCCAAACTCATCCAACTCATTTATTTGCCGCAGAAGCACGTTGGCGGCTTTATTCAAACTCAAATTAACTCGTTTTAGAGTCCACAAAACCTTGTGATCTAGTTCAACTAGTAAATAGCAAGATTTGTCATACACCAACTGAAAAGGTGACATCATAATTAGCATCTTAAACACCTTCTTATATGCCCACAAAGCCTCATCCAAATTGCATGACCAATCTGTCCATGTAGCATTTACGATCTTAGAAAGGATGGATTTGATATCTCTATTTGAGACCTTAACCTGAACACTCGTTTGAGGATGATATCTTTATTGGAGAAATGTGAGCACTAATCAATGATGATGCTTCTTGGAGTACCAGACTTAGTGAATATGCTCTTTTTAATTAAAGCTACTCCTCTCTTCCCTTTATTATCGGGTAAAGCTGTAGCTTCAACCCACTTTAAAACATAGTGGACAACTATAAGAATATATTCATGAAGGGGACCATGAAATCAATTCCCTAGATGTCAAAAGAACAACTTCTATGATTGGAGAAATTTCATGTTTACGTGAGACGTCTCCTTGCCTTTGACATATTTTGTATGCTTTAACAAAATCATACGCATCATGGTGGAGATTAGGACAAAAGTAGTCAGTTATAGTAACTTTTTTCTCAATATAAGTAGCACCATGATGCCCTCCAACCAGGGATGAATGACATGCCTCAACAATACTCATCATATCAACCTCTAGCATGCATCTTCGTATTATATTGTCATTATAAAGCCTAAATAGGAAAGGATCGTCCCAAAAATACTAACTGGCATCATGAAAGAATTTCCTTTGTGAATATGGGTGTATTCCTTCATGTATGATATTGCTGACCATAAAGTTTGCACAGTTCGCATAGCATGAATCCTTATCTGTCTTAACAGTCATTACCCTTTCATCAAGAAATGTTTCCTCAATTTTGACATCAACTTTATCTTTTTTGTCTGCCTCGAACCTTGAGAGATGATCGCTACTTGATTCTCACATCCTTTTTGATCTTTCACATTAAAGTCAAATTATTGAAGAAGCAATATCCAATGAATCATCATAGGTTTTGCATATTTCTTAGCCATGAGATATCTCAAAGTTGCATGGTCAGGATGCACCAAAAATTTGGTGCCAAGGAGTTAAAATTAGAACTTCTCGAAGGAGTACACTACAACAAAAAACTCTTGATCATTAAATGTATAATTCTTTTTTGCCCCATTCAGCACTTTACTGGAATTCTAGATTTGATGGAAAGTTTTTTCCCTTTTCTACCCTAACACAATACCAAGCGCAACACCAATATCATTACACATCAACTTAAATGGATCTTCCCAATTTGGGCCAATGATAACTGGTATAGTGATCAATTTTTGTTTGAGTCCTTTGAAAGATTTTAGACAAGCCTCATCAAACAAAAACTTTACCTCTTTCTCAAGAAGTTTTAATAGGGGCTAGTGATGTTCAAAAAGTCCTGAATAAACCTTCTATAAAAACCTATGTGTCCCAAGAAAGTTCTCACACCCTTTAGAGAGAGCGGAGGTGGACTCTTCTTAGTGGACTCCACCTTTGATATATTACTAAAATAACCTTCTTGGAGATTTTGTTACCGAAAATAATACCCTTTCTTAACATAAAATGGCATTATTCATAACTATGCACCAAGTTAAAATTAATGCATCTTTACAGGGAATTACTCAATTTCTTTAGGCAATCATCAAATGTGTCAGCTACTACTAAAAATTCATCCTTGAAGACTTCAAGAGAGTATTCTTCCAATTCAAAAAATATAGACATCATGCATCTTTGTAAAGTGGTCGCAACATTGCACAATCCAAAGGGCATGTGTTTAAAAGCAAATGTACCATATGGGAATATAAAAGTTGTATTCTCCTAATCTTCTAGATATATGGAAATTTGGCTATACCCACAATAACCATCTAAGAAGCAATATCAGCCCCATCATGCAAGGAGATCAAGCATTTGATCCATGAATGACATTAGATAGCGCTCTTTTAAAGTAGATGCGTTTAGCTTCTTATAGTCCATACAGATTCTCCAACCTTTTACCGGACACAATGGGATTAATTCAATTTTATCATTAGGAACCATAGTCATGCCTCTTTTTTTGGCACACATTGCAGCAAACTCTCCCATTTTCAATTTGCAATTAGATACAAAATGTCAGCATCTAACCACTTAATGATTTCTTTCTTGACCACTTCTTATATTAGTTGGTTTAGTATCCTTTGATATTATACGTTAGGAACACTGTCATCCTTAAGATCTATGTGGTACAAGATAATTCCTGGTGGGATACCAATAATATCTACGATAGTTCATCCTATGGCTTTTTTTAACTTTCTCAAAATATGAACTAACGCCACAACTTACTGGTCTATAAGATATGCAGAAATGATGACTGGAAAAGTGGTATCAACTCCTAGAAAAGCATACTGTATGTGGCTTCAGAGTTATTTAAGCTCCAATAATAGGAGCTCTTCAACTGATGGTTTTGCTGCTGGTGATGGCCTTTTCTGTAGGTCTAAGCTAAGTTTTCTCGACTGACCTAGATAAAACCCAACTCCGGTCAACACATTCATAGTTTCCTCATACTCATCCATGCCTTCAAAATTAAAGTTCATCATTGCTGAAGCTAACGACTCAAGAAATAGTTTTTCATTAATTAATGGCTATCTTACATCATCCTATTCAACCTCAATCACGAATACTGCACTTACATCCCTTGGTTGCTTCATAGATTTACAAATATTGAAAGTAATATCCTCATTATTCTGTAAAAGTTTTATCTCACCTCTATCTATATCTACTAGAGTTCTTCTAGTTACCAAGAAAAGCCTACAAAAAATGATGCCCGCTGTTAAGACAACCTCAAAATCTAGTATAACAAAATCAGTAGGAAATAAGAGACTGTCCACTTTGACAAGTACATCGATCAAGATTCCAACTGTCCTCTTAGCTAATCTTTTAGTCATTAATAGCCGTATTATCATCGGTGTGGGGGATCCTAAGGCTAACTGTGTGTAAATTGTTAATGGAATCAAGTTAATACTTTCACTTGGATCACAAAGGGCTCGAGACAAACTGAACACTCTTATAGTGCATAGAATTATGAATGCCTTTAGATCTTGTTTCTTCTGTGCCAACGATCTAAATGATATACCACTATAATAATGATTATTTTCCTCAAATTTAAAAAACACTGTTCTTTTCTTTGTAACCGGGTCTTTTATAAACTTAGCATATCATGACATTTGTTAAAATACCTCAACCTGTGGAACAATCACAGATAGATGTTTCTATATAGATATAAATTTTGAAACTAACCATTCTCAGCTTTCTTCTTCATCCTTGAAGGAACAGGGGTGGTGGTGTTGGCATCATGTTTACCTTCTGTGGTTCCTCCTTACTTAATTCACTACCAGGTTTGCTCCCATTCTACAGTTCATTCTCTCACATCAACCATATCTTCTATGGTGGTTGAATTCTCAACTTCCTTTTTCTTCTCCAATGCTGGTTGTGACTCTGATAATACCTTGCCGCTCCGTGTGGAATCGCTATGCAGTGACCATCTTTCTTCAAAGTGTGCATTATGTTACTGGACAATATTTGTGCCTTTCACTGATTTAAAGAAGCAGACATTTATCCCATTTGAAGCTCCAACTTCTCTATTGAAGTTGAATATGAGTCGACCTTCTGATCAATTTTAGATATATTCATATTCATTGTCTTTAAACTTTCATTAGATGATTTTACCTTCTAAAGCATGTTAGCTAACATCTCCTCCATTCTCGAAGTATCCACCTCTCTATCATGATTTCCTAGAGGTAAATATACACCAATCCAACCTTTCTTATAGATATTATTATTTCTCCATCTGTTCTGCTCTCTATCACGATAATCTCTCTTATCATTGAAGCATTCTCAGTTAAAGTTTTGAACTTGGGTTCCTTGATGGAACCCCCTCTAAATCTATAAATACTTCGCTTCCTCCTCCGAGTTTGACTCGTTGTCTTCATACCTTACTTTACCATATATAGGTACTTCATTTACTTACTCATAACCTCTACCTAATGGTTGTTTTGACATAATATCTATTTGAGTTTTTAGATGGGCCATATATTGAGCTCTCTCTTCTTCTCTTTGGCATTGCTCCGCTAATATAGATTCCACTTTTGTACCACAAGACACCTTGGCTTCTCTAGTATTCCACCCACAATTGTTTTTTGTCACTATATCAAGTGCTTGTGACACTTAGGCATATGTTATAGACATTTAAGATCCCCAATTGATACCATCTACTACTAACTTTGAAGGTGAATTTAAGGCTCTATAAAATGTCTTTTTCGTATAGTGGTCTCCCAACCCATGAGTACGACACTGCTTAATCATTTTATTGTATCTCAACTACACCACAATTGAGCTTCATCATTCTTTTTCATGAAGTTGGTTATTTCATCTCGGAGCACTAGAATCTTTGAAGGAAGAAAGAACCTTTCTAGGAAAGACTCTTTCAACTCACCCTAATTAGATATAGAGTCCAGTGGCAGGTCATCCAACCACATAGTGACCTTTTTATACAATAATAAAGGGAATAGTCTCAGTCGTATAACATTCTGACTCAGTCCCAGTAGGTTGTAAGACTCACATATAACAGTGAACTTCTTCAAGTAAAGGTTGGGGTCTTCACCTGCTACACCTCTAAATAGCCCCATAATAGTTAAAAGCAGGATCATACAGCTCATAATATTAAACTTCCTTCCTGACGCTAGAAGAGGTAGAATAATCGCTCCTATCACATTGAAACCATCCAAGTCTACATCATCATCATCATCGAACACCTCATTGTTCTTCACTGGTTGAGGTCGAGGAGGTGCAATTGGATTGTTACCTTTGGGTGGATTATTTGGAGGCAACTGGTCAGGGTCATGTAATGGTGCATCATCTTATCTATTTATTCTTCTCAAAATTCTAGTAATCTCTGGATTGAATAGCAGTAATGTTATACCGAGCTCTGGGTGTTTGGCATAAACTACATGTCACCTTGAAATACAACAAAAACAACAACTAAATAAAATTTAGAATTAAGACTAGCTAAAAATATTCACACTTGACCTAACTGACGAACATATTTCCCGACAACGACCTCAAAATTTGATATGTCTAAATTACACCTCCAAAAGAAGCATAAACAGTCACTGCAGGGAATATGGTCCTAGATTTAAGTCGAATACAGATATATAATCAATTAGTCAATTATTTCTAAAATAAATAAAAGTAAATAACGGGGTTTATATGTTTTAATAGTAACAGTTTGTAATTGATCTTCATAGACGAATTTCAAGTAATGAGAAAACCTAGGATTATTATCATCATGGTATCAATAAATCTTCGGATTATGAATATTACTTGTCTTGGAATCTTTCATAAATATATCAGTTATCACAAATGATGTATTAATCTAAGTTGTTATCAACCATTCTTAGATAAATCTATTTGATACATTCTCAAGCTGTAAGAGAGTGCGATATTCCTATACTGATGACTTTAAGATGATTATCCTAGTTACAGTGAAAATAATTAGGTGAGAATTAACACCCCAAATTTCTTTTCATAATCTTAACTCCTAGATTTAAATCATATAGTTCATACCAATTAGGCTTAGGCATGTTCTAGTGTTCGCAACCACCAAAAATCAATTAATTTATAAAGATTATGTTTTAATAAACTTATTTAGATGCAAAAACCATATTATATTTATTATCCTAGATTTTTCTCACCCATAGATCGTACAACCCTAGAGTAGAGGAAGCATCCACTCATAATAATAGCTACCCAACAACAAAAAGTGTATTCACTTGATATCATACCAATATAGAATTGTCTTCCAAAACTATTGTTCAATTATCAATCAAAGATACACAAAATCCCTCACACTTGGTGTTTTTAGTAACAAGGGAGAATATAGAATAGTACGTAAAATATCTTGTAGAGTAATAGTCGATGATGTTCAATCCTGATAAAAATAACCTAACTCTTATATTTATTGTACAAGGGTACAAGTTTAATATTTAAAACTGGAGAGTAATTTTCACTTAATCTTTGGGCAGCACATTGGATGAACCGTCCACTACTGGGCCATATGCATGTTCCCTTTGTCCATCACAGCTTCTTAATAGTATAAATTCTCTCAGACAATACCATGTTGGACAAGCCGTCCAATGTTGGGCAATTCATCCATTCATCCCTCTCTTCCTTCCTTCTCATACAATAGTCTTTGGACGGCAGCCTAGGATGGTTCATCCAAGGTTAGATGAACCATCCATTTCTAGATGAAGGCTAGCTTCTTAAGCAGTCTTGATTTCCTATGATGGGACAACATGGGCAAATAGTCTAGGTATGGACGAAACATCCATTCCGTCTTAAAACTCCATTTTCTTCCATAATCTTCTCTAAAGTTCCAAAGTCAAACTTTACCTATAAAAACACATCAAAAGTTACTCAAATACATGCATTGATTCATAGTTAAAAGTGAAATCTGTGACGCTAAATATAGTTACATCAAGCATCCTCAACTAGCTAACTATAAAGAAAAGCAAAAACCCCTAATCTCCCCACTGCTCCTCCAAAAAATAATAGAACCTATTACAGAAATATTCAATATCCCAACAACATTTTATACAAATATGACAATACTTGAATATAAAAATCATGTAATGAAACCAAAGTCTCATGAAAGTCAAGTCCAGTAACAACCAAAGTCATCAACAAAGGTCTGAATCCCCCCCCCCCCAAAAAAAAGTAAGGATGGCATTTCCCAACCCATTTATAGTACCTGATATCAATCATCAAATTCAGGTATCGGATTAGGACCTCAATTATGAATTTGAACTATATATATACCTTGTCAGGACCTCAACTATCTCATTTTAATAACATAGGCACCTGATTTGAACCTCAACTATGCCTTATTCATAATATAATGCTTTTGTCACAATAGACACCGGCCAGAGCCTCGGCTGTGAAATTGCCATAATATTACTCAAGGAACAATGACCAATCAACAAGCAATACCAACTAATATAATAGTCTCATCAAGTCACAGTTCAAGACTCTTGATTAAGTATCATCAAGTGAGCAATTATCACATACCAACCATGGAAAATATCACAAGTTTAGATTTCATTGTAACAACAAAAACCTCTTATGGACATTTCTATCAAGAATAGCCTTTTTATTTTCAATTTAAGCTCCCAGACATCAACATTTCCAATTTAAAGGTTTCCATATATGTATCATGGACATGTTGATAAACAACTGTATAATTAGGTCTCAATTCTTATTAAAGTCATCTTCCTAACCATATGTTTCAAGACAAAAATCACAATACAATTCAAGTATAGCCATGATTCAATTTCATCAAGTATGTATATTACTCCAACTTGTTCATTTTAAACCCAACATGATAGACAATACATATCCCGAAGCACCTATATAATGCTAAATCAAAAGATAATTACCATACAAGTGTTAACACGTTATAGAAAGTCATATAACCTCAACTTGCCTTGTAATTCAAAGAATTGAGCTACTTAAGTACGTTTCCTTTTCGATTAGCTCCAACCATGCACAATCTAGTGACCCAACGAAGAATTACAACAAAATAAATGCTAATCAATACCCTAAACAAAATAATCAAGGGTTAGAAAAAGCCAACCTTGGGACCATGGTGTCAAGATCAAAACTTGATCCTAAAATAACGTCACTCATCACTATGAGATGCGAAATATTAAGTTTCATAAAAAACCCATTCCATTTCATAGTAAAAATCCCACGTTTTTTTCATTTGAGTTCAACATTTAACCCATTTTTTGGGGTTCAAAACCATGAAACTTCTATCTTAAAACATGTTAAAGTAGCTTAGATTTGATGGAAATAGGCTTAGGAAACTTACTTAATTTATTAGACTTGAAAACCTTGATCAACTTTTGCTAAAAATAGGGTTTTAGTGTGTGGTTTTAATGAAAAATGAGAGATATAGCGTGCACCAGTTGTTTGAAAATAGACACTACCAAGGCACCTAACCACCGCGATCATGGTCCCTATACGCGATCATGCCTGGGGGGGAATAGTTTGGACTACACGATCAGGGTCTAAGTGTGTAATCGAAATGACTAGTGACATGGTGCCACAACGCAATCGCAGTAAAGTTTGTTAAAGACAACTTTGATAGCAAAAACAACAAGGAAGTTGAAACTTTACATGGCCCTTCGGGGTTCATCAGAACCACATGCAAACAAACCATATATATACATAGACTAAATTTATATTTGGGGACCCAATGGAACTATAAAAACATGTGTACACGGTATCCTTGACCTGATACTCACTAAGGGGCATATTTTAACAAGAAACCTCAAAAAAGCAAAAACACTATTGGGACTTGCGAAAACCAAAAGGACCCTAATTATAGACAAATGGAATCATTGTATTTTCAATTTGGACTCTCTAAAATCGTATGTTTACCAAAGTCAACCGTTTGCATTAAAAACTCAACATTAGCCCATCTAAATACTTAAACTCGTCACAGAAGGTCTAAAATAGAAAAAAAAGGTGTAACTCGACCAAACTTGAAATTCCAGAGCTGATGGAACTAATAGAATTCTTTTATGATGTCCCAAACTCTAGATGGCCCCTAAAGTTCCTCATTTTTAACTTAAAGGCTCTAAAACTAAAAATTCTCAAACTTTTATATCAAATCCCATCCCGCACCCGTTCCAACCATAGAACTACACGTAGTTGGGTATTATAGGATTACATTCAAAATTCTCAAAAAATGGAAAAATAACCTTCCGAGTGAATACATTCGAAGTAAATTCAAAGTGGGTATTTACTTATTAAAAAGATGGAAATGTTTTTTCAAGGGATGAAATACCCCTTCTCATGTGATATATCTTCCAATAGTCCTACTAAAAATCATATACATTGATGATTTGGTTGTCATGAAAGAGGGGTTAGTGATCGGGGAAGAAGGAGAATTAGTTATTCAATACTGTCACACTATTTTGGCATGATCACACTAAGTTTTAGAACTTTCATGAAACGCAATCGTGATGAACAATAATTTGAGACTTAGCATAATTGCACTCTGATAGCACTGAAAGTCCTAAACACTGGCATTATGTAGAAATAGTATCTTTGGATAGAGCTACGTTTCAACTTTTTAAATCTATTTATTTGGATTAATGCACTTGTTATACATTTCGTTACATGTTGGTACCTTGATCTTACATTGAAATTTTGTAGCTCTTTTTGGATTAAAATAAGAGCTAACACATCCGATTCAGAGAAGCAAATTGAGTAGATTTTTTAGGAAAAGGCTTATGATGAGACCAAGTTCGCCTCTCTTGTCACGAACCGGAGTCACCCTCCCTAGGGTATAAGCCATCGTTAGCCACTAATTTGCGTTAGTAGTCTTGGATTGACCCTTAGCTCATGCATGGCTCCAACACTCATCATCAGTTGAAGAAATAATAGAAATAAAATTTAAATAATGGTTAACCTCACATATCACTCAATAAAGTATAACCAAATAAAAGGAAACTCAACATCAACTAATATTCGAATATCAAAAAGTCACTAAAAGATTAAGAATAAAATGCTAGCACAAATCCGCTAGCTAACCATAAAATAGAATAAAATGACAACTACCACCTTTTTTCTAAGCTAGATAAAAGAGAAATAACTCAAATCATAGGCTCCTGGATCAACTGGCACTTTACCACTTCTCTTATATTTAAATGCATCCCAAGTCAACCACGAACATCGGAAATATTGGTCGAATATGTATAGTGTAAAAGCATATAGTAAATGTATTCAGTCAGTACATAAAAAGTATTGAGTACAAATGAGGTAACAATAACATGCTATAAATAAATTATATAATACATGGGAATGTAATGTATGAACAAATACTGAGCTTAATTTAAAGTAGTGATAAACAAGTTTAACAATTTTTAGTTAAGAGCTTCAATCCTAGCGTATCAGGTAACTTAATAGGAAATCAGGCTACTCTGTAGTTTTAAAAAGGAAAATAAATGAACTTCAGTCAAAACACTTTCTCAAAATTGATACCTCAAATTGACACTTGATTGACCTTAGGAGGTTCCTTTAACTGACTTTCTTCATGCACTTGGCTCCAACATATATCCCTATCCTAGGTGGGGTCCCAAACCTTTTTGGTGTAAGTTCAATGAACTAGCTCCCAATGGATCCACTATTCCTTGAGCTATAAGCTCCACTTTAAGCCATGAACTATCAATATGCAACTTAGGCCATGACTTTCTATGCAGGTTATGGGACTAGGACTGAATCCTCTTGGTGCTAATAATACTCCCAAATCTGACCATGAACTAACTATAACTCAATCTATCTATCTTAGACAAAGAAAGCACACATGAACTCATAATTTAAACAGAATAGAACTATGATTTTAGGCCTTTACGCCCCATTTTAGTTTATGTTGTCTCTAAAAAAATTGTAATCCTTAAGAGCCAAACTATCAAAGTTTATCATTAGGTAAAAATTAAATGATCAAAAAAATAAATCCTAACCCTACAACTAACTGAAAATGAATTATGAATTTTTTTTATAATTTTATCATTAAAAGTATGAACAACCATATGAATTCCACTTTAGGGACTTGTAACTCAAAGCTTAGCTCTACTCTATGATTTTTGAAGAAAATTATGCTATATCAGGATAAATCTTTGAGCTTACACTTTCATACTAATATACGATGAACACATGTAATTTATATTACAATTTCAACAGAATAATTCAATTGCATACACTTTCAACATTAACAAAATTTTTGAGGTTCACCTTAAGAATTCAATATCATACCATGAACAAACCTCAGGGGATGGGAAAAAGGGAGAAAGGAACCCTTATCATAACTCACATACCTAATCTTGGATAATTCTATTAAGAAATTGGTGGAGAAATTATTGCACCAGATTCCTTAATGAAAACCCTATCCTTAAACTGTAGAGAAGAACACATAGATGATTTATCTTTAATCTAATCATGACTTTGTGAATAGGAAAACAGTAAGGTCTTGGTATTTATACCCACTCCAAATGAGTCTAAAATTACCATGGATTGATAAATTAAGTGATGGAAAATTGCTAAAAAATTCCTTGAGAAAACCTATTTAAAACTGGCCTAGGACCCCTCGACGGACGATTGATAGTCTATCAACTGATCTGTTGAAATATGGCATCAAATTTAATTCATTGGAAGGTTTTGAAGGGTGGCTTTATTTTCCGTCAAATGAAATGACGAGCTGTGAAATGACCTATAAACACCCACAAGAATTAGGAATTTTTTAGGAAATCAGGACCTATTTGATGATCAAAATGTAGGACCGTTAAATTAGGTTACAACCCATCAAAGCCTTCATAAAAACTTCCCAAACTTAATGTTTAACTAGAAAATTTTTATGGAGGAATTTATGGTCCATGGAACATTATAACATACCATAAAATGGCATGTTGAAAGTTTCCACATTTAGAAGAATACTGTACAGTATTGATGATGGGTTCCACGGTCTGTTAAACCATTTGATAGTCCATGGACCCTTTTTGGAAAAAGAAATAGTTCAGTTTTCTATGAAATTTAACAGACTTCATTATTTTATCCCAAATAACTTCAAGTATAATTTTTAAAGTGTTAGACTCTTGAATGTTCTAAGAGTTACACATAGGACTTAGAGTTGAGGAAGTTTTATGCGGAAAAAGGGATCACTATGGAAGGGGTAGATAAGAATTTCCTAATTTTTATACATGGTTGTTTAGATCGAGGTAGAACTATTTTATAACCACTCCATGAAAGGCATATGAATAGTCGTCCAGGATTTTATGCAAATGGAATGGAGATGGATTTTAGAAATCCCATAAAGACATCCAGGATTGGGGTTGAAGAAATAAATAGGTACTATGGGCTTGATGATAATGATACTTCTCTCTTCAGTGAAAGAAAGAGCAACGGTAGACCTTGGGTTGCATCCATAGTGTGTCCGAGCCAAGAGCCTCCCTCTTTGCAGTTTGTGAGACAAAGATATACTATCATTCCTTCATTGTAGAAGTAAAGAATTGACTATCTATTTTCTACATTAGTGCTTAGTCCTGTGAAAGTAAGAGTTAGATACCCATTTATAGGGCGTAAACAGTAGATGCTATGGTTGAAGAAACTCCTATAAATGAGGGATTGTTGACTCCTTGGGAGATCAAGAACTATGTTAGGGGAAAGAGTGATAATTTGTAGTTTCCTTATCTGATTATTGAGTTTTATCATGTAGAAGTGGTCGAATTGAATGATTCCTATGATGAATGGATTGAGCTGAATATCCCCATCTATATACTGAATAAAACAAGATTGGATTCAACAATGATTTCGGGTTCGAC
Organism: Withania somnifera; assembly: GCA_039654485.1. NCBI lineage: Eukaryota > Viridiplantae > Streptophyta > Magnoliopsida > Solanales > Solanaceae > Withania > Withania somnifera. The sequence goes on from JBDJHY010269180.1 coordinate 26,098, forward strand.
TTCAGGAGGCACAATCGATGATGACCTATAGTTTGTCCCAATAGAGCCTGCTACCACAACTACTGATACTCCCTCCATCCTGGAGCTCTTGTCATACCTTCTAAGTATAAACCATTCTAGTATCTCTCTACTTAGATAGTTGGAGTACCTGCTTTTATTTGTGAACTAGTTTCCAACATACCTTATATGGTGCCTGAGATTTCACCTACAATGTTGAAGAACATTGTTACACTTTAGGACAAGATTGAGGAGGGATCAAAAAATTTAGAAAAGAGGTACGTGGCTCAATAAAAGAAGCTGGAGAAAATTACCTAGGAGATAGGGGAGTTGAAGAAGAGGGAAAAAGAGTGAAATAAGTTGCTGAGGAGGCTATAGAATAGCATAAAGAGCCTCTGTTCATTGTATGATATTGATAATTCTAGAGATTATGATGACCCAGTTGGTGGAGATGGTTATGTATCGTCTAGTCCTCTTTATTAACTGACATCTTGTGGATTTAACGAAGCATCTCAGACTAGTATTAAATTAATTTTGTTGTTTAATTGTGAGGAAACTATATTGATTAAGTGAGTGGTGTGATATACTTGATAACTTTGTTTTGTTTTTGTTTTACCTATTATATATGCGTGACATTGTACCTTTGTCGGGCCTTGTTGCTATTGTGATATTGTACCCAACAAGCTTGATCGTGATGTATATATATTATGGTTGCTTTGTGGATTAAAATTTTCTCTTATTTTTGGTTTTTGCACTTTCTTTAAGTAGCTTATTTATCATTTTTGTCTATATTTGTCACGACCCAAAATCTCATATCATGATGGCATCTACGACCCTCCTATAGGCAAGTCTAACCCTATAGCTCGGAGCTACGTGCAATGGGATATAAACTCTCAAGAAAACCATTGTAGAAAGGAAAAGCATAAACAATACATAACGAATAGAATACAGAAGGAAATCATACATAACCCAACTCCCAAAACCTGGTGTCAGTGGCATATGGAGCTACTATATAGAATATATCGAAAGATACAAAATACGAGGTAATTTTTGTAAAAGATAATACAATTCATGACTTGTTATGGACTAAATAAGGCAAGCCAAATTCGAGGAAACCACGGTTGGCTCGAACGACAAAGCTTACCGCAATCTCTGCATGTTAGCTAGATCTACCCCGCATGATCACGGCATCGCTAATAACCCCTGTCGGTATCTGCACCAGAAAAATGGTACAGAAGTGCAGCATGAGTACCAAACAAGGTACCTAATAGACATCATCAGCCGACTAGGTTAAAATAAATTGCGAGGAAGTAAAGAAGTACAGTAACATTAAAGGAACAGTAAAACTAATAATAAGCAGAGGAGTACGATATCGAATGTGCTATGATAGATCTATAGGAACTAAACATGGTAGATGCAGTCTATAGAGACAATATACAAAACCTGAAATGAAGTAGGGAAACATACATGTGCTCTAGCTCAGTCAAACCACACTAATCATGATGTCATGTACGCAGGAACCACGAATAAAGATCGAATAGAAGAATACCGCTAAATAAGGAATATAAAGTAAATGCACAAGAACCTACCTGGCGTCCCACACCACCGGTAAGTACAAACAACACAGAAAAGCCTAACTGCTGCCCCATCCCGCTAGTAAACACCAATAGCACAAAAAAACCCACCGTGACGCCCTCTTAAGCCTGGTGAGCACACACCATGCTAAGGAAAATACACAGGTGCCCAGGAAAGTTAAGTAGAACTTTACTATAGAACACACATCCCCTATCAATGTCAGTCATCAATATCAAACAAATACACCCTGTAAGTATCAATCATCAACTTCAAACACACACCCTATGTCAGTGTCAATAATCAACATCGGATTCACACCCCCTGTTTGTGTCAATAATCAACATCAAACATGTACCCCCTGTCAGTGTCAATAATCAACATCAGACACACACCCCCTATCACTATCAATAATCATGGCATTGCCCTTACAACAGTAGTGCCAAGTCTCTAGCCCAAATAGTAAATATATAAGGGTATCAACACAATAAAGACAACAAGATAAATAACAATAGAAATGGGAAGTAAACGAAATTTAGGATCGGCTAAAGACCATTAGCTAAGAGCTCCTCTCACCACACTCGTTGTGTAATAGCTTAAATAGTTCCCAAGGTCAGTGGCCTCCACATGATGGAACCAAGACCCAGGCATACAACCCTTGCCGTTTATGCCCTCTCACAGCCCCCTAAAATCCAACAAGCATATCAATAGAAATACAAGAATCAATCTAAATAGCCTTGCCCACACTACTATCCATATCACAAGAATATTAACAATAACCCAGTCTATAGTGCTCATAAATAAACCTAGCGTACCTGGACGCCGATGAAAATCCTTGAAGGGTGCGCACAATGAACCCAAAGCTCCAACACAATTGATACCACCCAAAACTAAACAAATTACAAGTCCACGGATCAAAATACGAACAATAAGACCCATATTGCAAATAGAAACCCAGATCAAAAAGCGAGCCGCACAGTCCAATAAAATAAAATAAATATACTAGTGTGTAGCCCTCAACTAGGGGGACTCATGGTCCAAAAATGAGTTTAAGGCAACGACAAATAAAAGGGTAAAATTAGGTCTACAATAGTTAAATAAAAACATTTTGCACTATTAAAGAAAAGAGGAAACAACGAGAATTATTCGGAAAACAAAACATCACAAACTCCCACAATCACCATCGTAACTCCCCTAGACTCAAATCACCCCTAAACCAGCTCCAAAACCCCAGAACCAAGCCAAGAAATGAAATGCCAAAAGATGGATTTGAAAGGGGTTGACACCCTATTTATAGGTTGTAGGGGGTCGCTAGGGTGCCCTTTTTTCTGTAGTACGACCTCGTTAAGGAGACCTTCGCCAGGGTGGCCCCTTGTGAGAAGGGGAGACCCCGCCAGGGCGACCCAAGGGCTGCTGGGGAGGTCTGTGACCTGCATTAAACAAGGCAAAAGGGGGAACAATCTGAGGGTTGTAAAACGAGCATCTAGAGTCCAATTCTAACAAACTAAAAGTGCATTTTGGGTGGAAAATACACCATGGACTCAACGGAATGGAAGAAACAACCATTTGAGGTTGTTGAAGAAAAAATGACCCTGAACCCAAAAGTATCAAAATGAGCCTAACTAAGGACTTCCACAAAACTACACAAACAAGCCCGGGCACCCCAGGAAGAAAACCAATAACTCAACTAGCCCAAACTTGACATTTCAGAGCAGACAGAATTGATGGAATGCCGATGAGACCACCCAGGCTCCAAAATAAGATTCAACTAGGCTGAATTTCCACAAAGCAACCCAATCTCAAAACAAAAATCCCAAGCTATCAACTTAAGGTCCATCTAGACCAAAGTCGATATTCCAGAGCTAATGTAATTGTTGGAATTTGATTACAAATGTGTTTACTACTATTTCACTCTCGAGTTCCATTATTTCAAAACAAAAACTTCAAAATAGGGAAACTGAGATAACGTGCAAATGATTCACCAGGGCATAGAGCTACCTGTCCCAGGATGTCATAAATGACTTAGTGCAACTACCAAATGGCTCTAAGTATAAGAAAAAAAATGAAAGGCAAGGAAATGACCGAGCAGGTCATTACAACATCCACCACTAAAAAAGACTTTCATCCACGAATTCGAGAAAGGAGTAGTACCTGAAGGCTCGAACAGTTGTGGATACTAGGCTCGCATATCACACTTTGTCTCTCAGATAGCCTCCTCAACCGGTCGATGTGCCCAACAAACCTTCACTACCGAAATCTCCCAAGACTTGAAGTGCTTCACATCTCTATCCATAATAGCCTCAGGCTCCTTAAAATAGGTCAGGGTGTCATCAATCTGCACATCCTCTCTACGAAGGACATGGGAAGGATCTGGTACATAGCAGTGGAGCATCGATTCATGGAAAATTGGGCAGAATGCAACTAACTTAGGTGGAAAGAGAAGTCTGTAGGAAACCTCTCTAATTCTCTACACGATATCGTATGGCTCAATAAACCGGGGGTTAAGCTTTCTCCACCTACAAAACCTTATAACACCCTTCATGGGAGAGACTCTAAGGAAGACTAAGTCGCCAATACTGAACTCCAGGGGACGAAGCCTACAATTCGCATAGGACTTCTACCTACTCTGGGCTGCCCACAACCTATCTTGAATAAGTCTGACCTAGTCTGTAGTATTATGGAGACAATGAAACTATGGAGTCGGCCCTTACCACTACTAAACCAACCAATAGGCGATCTGCAACACCTACCATACAAGGCC
>JBDJHY010269181.1:0-17719 GCA_039654485.1 Withania somnifera
GCAACTCCATTGTAAAGGGTAGTTCTTGAGCCAAAAATCAAGAAACGTTGTAAGAGTTCTCCCTGAACTAGAAAGTGAATTGTGTTAGTGGAAAAGCCTAAGTTGATGAACTTAAGTAGTGGATGTAGGCATGTGTTGGCCAAACCACTATAAATCTTGAATGTTCATAATTTCCTTTATCATAGCTCCACAAATTCTGCAAAAAGTTTCTAAATTCCCACATACTATTCAACCACCCCCTTCTAGTGTGTTGCGCACTCTAAAATACTTCAACAGATTGAACTCCCAATATTCTTTATGATTGATAATAAATTGGGAGAAATATATTTTTATGCATCCTAGTGTTTTTCTGCAGGAAAGCATAAATGCAGGTGGAGAATTTACAAGAAAATGTTTGGACAAAAGGGAGAACAGAAGAAGGCATTATTGTTGTCATCCATTAAAAAAAAGGAGATTGCTAGTGTCAATTTCAATAAATGAAAATAATACTACAAGGTCTTTTTATGGAATATTTGGAAAGGAGTACTATAAAGTAGCTCCTTAAAGAATAAATATTGATGGAAAAAAATGTCTCTATCTGAAAAATGTTGGTATTGGATTACATAAGAAAATGCTATAGCTGTATCGAAAGATGTTCGTAACGCATTGGAAGATGCTGATCCTTAAATAGAAAAAGTTAATACTTAATTGGAAGATAATGATCATTAAAGTGAAGAAGTTATCAATGAAAAACATCTCTTTAAAGGGAATAAAGAACAATCGATGATGCAAAGACTCAATGGATAGAAAAGTAAAAAGAGTCAGTAATATAACTATCCCTTATTCTTGGAAATAGACCACAATATTAACTTTTTCCAAGGATCAATACCCTTGGTTTGTCCGAATTTTTAGTTCCCAAATCTATATAAGGAACTAGTCTTCATGAGAAGATGCATGCTCTATAAGTCCTAAAATTGTTTTTCTTTGCTTTACTTTTAATTAGCATTATATAAATTAGCGTATACTATGTAGATAAAAATAAAAGGAGGGAAACTCATGGGATAGCACCAAACACAGTGTTTGTTAGGCTCATAATGGACTTCGTAATCATTTTCAGAATATACTATGTTCTTGACAGACTAATACTACATTTTGTTTACACTGAGCTCTTAACATACTCAATAGGTTATTATGTGTTCACTATGATCCTAAAAGACTCATTAGGTAGTATGAGGCTAGTTCTTATGTAGGCATTGAATTTGTGGGATTTATTCTTAAGTAGACTCAATTATTTCCTTAGAATTTGTAAAACTGAGTTATTTAAAACTTACTAGAGGAAAGAGAAAACTAGTGAAGCCACAGAGCGGACTTGATTAAGGATCATCAAGATCCCTAAAAATTCATAAAAAAAATCACGTTTACATTTACATTTATGATCTATTCTTACATTTTTTATTCATACTTCAAAAATAGTCGATTGTATCTACAAGACAATCAACTAAGAGAAAAGTAAATTTGTAATTCACCCCCTTCCCTCTTACACTTTAACTAAGAGGTGGGGTTGAGATGCAGAGACTTACTATTCCTGGGGGAAAGTGTTTACGGGTGACTATGGATTCCATTTCATGGATCCACTATATTTTAACGAGTCATGATTGCATATAGGTCATTGTGGATTGATTGACCAAGTGTACCCATTTTCTACCTATATCTACTTCATGGGTTGCTAAGATATTGTCTCACCTTTATGTTCAGGAGGTCATCAAATAGAACAAGGTGTTGGTTTCTATCATATTAGATGGGGGTACTCAATTCATGTCATAATTTTAAAGGACCATACAATAAGAAATGGGTACCCAGGTCAATCTCAACACAGTATTCCATCTCCATATCAATGAGTAGTTTAAAAAGACTATTCATATGCTTCATAATTACATATGGGTTATCATGAATTGATTGACCATGTCTTTTTATCTCCTAACTATATCTACTTTATTGGGTATCGATAAATTTGGTATTCTTTATGTTCTAGAGGTCATCAACTAGCATAAAATGTCGGCTGCTATCATATTAAATAGGGGAATACTCAGTTCGCACCACAATTTTAGAGGACCATATAATGAGAGACGGGTACCCATGTAGATCTTAACATAGGATTCCATCTCGAGAGAGATGGTCAATTTGAGAGGACTATTCAAATGCTTAAAGATATGTACGCACCTTTGTATTTGATTTTTGTGGTATTTCAAATTAGCATCACGCCTTAATAAATTTTTTGTAAAATAACACCACTCAAGAATATGAATGGCACTATTTGAGGCGCTATATGGTAGACATTGCAAATTGTCCATTAGTTGGTTTATTAGTGTTGAGACTCAACTATAGAGTATTGATTTTCTATGCGATGTTGTTTATAGGGTTCAAGTTATTCAGAATACGTTTAAAACAACACAGAGTAAGCAGAAGTGTATGTAGATCGTATACTCTAGCCTTTGGTTTTCAGAGTTGGTGATATGATTCCTTTTTGTTTGTTACCCATGAAGGGTGTCTTTTTGGGTAGAGGGGAAATTTTGGCCTAAGTTATTGGGACTTATGAGATTACAAAAGGGGTTGGTGTAGTTGTCTACCGCCTTGCTTTGTCTCCTAAGTTATCTATTGCTCTCCCCATGTTTCACATATTGATTCTTTGTTGGTATGTTTTAGATGCTACACATGTTCTCTATCGTTATTCTATGTATTTGGATGATCACTAGACCTATGTTGAGGAGCTTGAGGCTATTATTAATGCTATACAACTGAGGTCCAATGATATTCTAGTGTTGAAGGTTCACAAGGCTCGGCGTCCTTTCGATAGGGCTAGCTGGGAGATAGAGAGAGATATATTGGCCTAGTATGCTCACCTATTCAAGCCTTTATGTATTTTATTTTTTCTTTACATTAATGGACGAAAGTCCTTTTTAGCTGTGGATGTTGTAAGAAACCTTGTTGTCATTTTTTTTCTTTTACTATTATTTATGTTCAGATTTTTCTCTTAGATCTCTAGGGCTAAAGATAGTTATAGAAATATCCCTTAATTATAATGAAAATGTAGGAAACTTTTTTTTATAGATCACCATGAGTGGATCAACGACTCGTGTTGAAGGCTCACGACTTGTGACTCAAGTCGTGGTTTTGGACTTTGATTTTTTGATCTTTAGATTAGGGTCCCATGAGTTTTATTATGAATTTTAGATTTATTTCATGAGTTGTGGGATGACTCATGGCATCAGGGTTTGAATATTTGAGTTTCTAGACTTCGGTGTCACTATTATTAAGTTTGACTCATGACTCAGAGTCACAAGTCGTATCTTCAATCCTGATTCTGGACTTTGATTCTTTTTCTCCAACTTCAAAATATCAAGGTTCTGTCTAAGATCTCACAAGATGATAGAAAGACCCCTCAAATCTTCCTATATGTAGTGACTCATCTTGTAGGATCATGGGAGAAAATTTTCTTCTGGTTCTCAGTTTATAGGAAGAGATTTGGACTCTTAGGCTAGTAAAAGTATGGGGTCTTACATTTTTAACTAAGTAATTTTTTTTTACTTTTTATAACTAATGATCTTTGAGGTACATACTAGGATGTTGATAATACTCTTTAAAAGTGAAGTTTCTTTTAACAAATGTTAGTCTTGCATAATATTGTACATTGAGATTTGTGGTTTAAAGTAAGAATTTTCATGCATATTAGATATCTTACTTCATGATCTTGTTTCATCTTGATCATATATATAAACTGTTGCATGTAGCACTCTTGCATACTAGTACATTTAAAGTACTGATGCACACTCTATGCCTGCATGTGTAATTACCCTTGCCGTCATTCCTGTGCTTGTCATATTTCTTGAATTCTCTAGCTTTCCACTAGTTTACCCAAGTCATATATGACCTGATGGGCCAAAGTTAATTCCAAGGTGGTTCAGTTGAGAGTTTTCGTGAATTCCCCTTTTCAGGGTTGGGCCTAAAGTACTTATTAAAATTAGGTAACATTCCTTTAATAAGAACTCGAAATTGAATTCCAAATGTTCAGTTAGATACATAACATGGATTTTGATCTAGTGGACCATTGGTCCGGTTTAGGAGCTTTTAGTGCTATTTTAGCCTATTTTGTGAGTTTTTAGTTAGCTAGGAGTTGAATGTTTGTACCTGGTCAAGATCCAATTATTGGACCATCGAATCAAAAATCCAACTGTGCTACCAGCTCTGGAATTCCTACTTTGGGTTAAGGAGAGTGTTGGTTCTCTTCCCAAGTGATTATTTCAATTTCGAGTGTTTGTTTTGATTTTTTGCCTAAATGTTGACTGAGTCAACATTTCTCTGAAATGACCTCGTATCAAAATTTTGACTGGATTGTTAAGCCCTGAATGCAATTTCCTCGATGTGTTCATATATTATTTGTATAATTTAGACTCCAGAAACATTTCGGGTGGTGTTCAGAGTGTTTTTCAAAAGATGGTTTTTCTTTAAAAAAAACATCTGGTGTAGTTTGTGACGTTCTTCGTGATCATAATGGGATATCACGTGATAAAAATGTTAACTTTTCCCTTTATCACGATCACGGAACCCCTTAACGTGATAAAAAACTTTATTTCTTTCTTCCTTGTAATTATGAGCTTCATTATTATGATTGATGTGATAAATAAATCCTAGCCATGCGAGGTGACACTTTTCCACACGATCATGATGATCTTTACCTTGAAGTATATATTTTCCAAACCTTAATTTTCCATACATACGTCTCTCATCTTATTTACTCTAAATCCTCTCACTGGGCCTTGAAGTTTCTAGAAATTACTCCAAGTGTGGGGAATTGTTGTTGTTTTTGAATTCTTGGTTCCTCCATCATTAGGTAAGTGCCCGTCTCCTTTGAATCTCCTCTAAAATGGTGAACCTTCAACCAGTTTTTCTTTTACGATGGCTAATAATCCCTCACAAATTCTCCAAATTATAACTCTTTTTTTATTTATTAATATGTGCATTGATTGGTATTTTATTCTTTGGTTTATCTTCCATCCTTTGCTTGGCACATAATTCTTTTATAGTTAGTGTAACATTTTATGTTTTAATTCTCTTTTTGTTTTATAATTAAGAAGCCCTTCCCATAATTAGATCGTGCTCATTTTTGCAGCATGAGTTCCTGGTGAGCTGGGACTCTATGGAGAATTTTATTTCTGGGTCAACTTATATGAACATGCGAGCCTGTCTAGGCTAATTTTTGACCTAGTTCGTAATTTAGCAAAATTGCTATGATTTCAACTGTCTTGACATGTGGATTCTTATATCGTCAATTTTGGAGATGTTCAAGGTCATTTGCTATTAGTCGAGCTAATCATTATATGTTGTGGTGAGTTATTTCTTGGATTTCAGGTAGCCTCCATATGGCTTACTCTAGGTATATTTTAAATAGCTACACTCAATAACATTTGTGTGTTGGTAATTCTAGGTTAATACAGTGAACTTTGACCATTTCTTTGATTCTTCTTTGTCTTTTTCTCTCTATTGGTGTTTTGTGTATTATGACACCCATTAGCTAGATTGGGCTTGTGATGTCTACAGGATGACTTGTAAGTAGAATATTGTTGAATAGGTTGGATTTTTGTTTTTTCCCTAAAATTTGGGTTGTTGTCTTGTGCTACTAGTTGTAGCATAGCTAAGCCTATGCAGGGCATAGGTGATCTATAGATATGTCTTGGGTTGTTGCATTCATACAAAGGTAGATCCATGATGTTCTATTCTGAGAGTGCATTTGGAACTGGAGGCGTATTCTCACGTTTTCTTACACTTTTAGGATGTGAGGCCGACTTTCATGTAATAAAGGGTGAAATGGATAAAATTAGAATAAAAAAGGACTTTCCAATAATAATAATAATAATAATAATAATATAATTAACTTTTATACTTGTTTTAGACTCTTTGCGTAATGAGAACCTGATACTACCTTTATCCTTATTTTAGACAAGGTTTCAAACCCTAGGACTGAGTAATATCATTTACTACTTATACTAGCACTCGAGTCTAACTTCATTCGGTAGTGAGTACAGCCGCTGGCACTTGAGTCCAACCTCACTCGATAATGAGTACAACCATTCTACTTTTATCATGCATGTTGATTCGGTACCTTGATGAGCTATTATATCAAAGCACTGGATGTCCTGAGTTGTTGAGATTGTTTTATTATGATACTATTATACTGAGACATTGGATGCCAGGCTATGAGACTCCCTAAGGCTCTATGAGATTGACATGTGACGATGTTATGATGCTAAAGGTTTTTACCAAATTGGCATACCTCCATGGACCCTGTTGATCCGGGGATAGACAAGCCAGAAGATGAGTTTGCGGTAGAGTAGAGACATTCAGGGAAAGCCCTTTTATGGGTCCTACCTACTGGGTCAACGGGTACCGAAAGAGGAACGTACATACGAGATATGGTATCATTTGGTTTGTATTACTTTATGATACTTGTTTGCTTCAATTTACCCTTAGTAGTATATGGATACCAACGGGTGAGCATGTATTTGGTATACTATTCCTCTTGAAGGTTATATATATATCTTTTGATCATACTTACATACTGCTTAGATACATTATTAGCTTTAGTGTAGACTTTACTTATGGGACATTTTTTCTATCTAGGTTATATTTTCGTCTTATCACTTGGCTATGTCCTTTTTTCCCTTCATATCTTGAGTTTACCAGTACACTGCTTGATTCCCCTTAGTATCCTTTGCTACGTATCTTATCTTATCCTTTTATTGATTATTCTGTGTTTCTCCCTGGATCGCAAGTAAGTCCTTCTCTTCTTAACTATGATCCTTTTATGTGATTTTAGCTAGCTTTATTTGTACACTATCTTCTTCTTTTCTTCTATTTGAGTAGCTAACTCCCTGTGCTGGATTATTTTCTTTTGTGACTTATTTTCTTTCAAGTCCTATTATTTACTTCTCTTATGTTTGTTATATGCCTAGTGGGCCCTCGAAGCCTACTAGGTACTTATTACATCGACAACTTAGACTTAAATTATTCTTTTACATCTCTATAAATGCAGATACATATGTGAGTTATCGTTGTTGACATTGATGATTATGCTAGCTAGCTGAATTCATATGTATAGGGTGAGCTCCTAGAGTTTAGAGGTATCTACATCTATTTTTTGTATCTTTTATCTCTTATGTATCCCTAATACAGATGTATTTGTTGTACTTTTGTATAGTCGTATTCTTTACTTTGTAACAACTTATGTACAAACTGACACTAAGTCTTGGGAGAGTTTTATTGAATGTGTAATACTATGTTGTCTTTATTATACCATCTTTTGTTGTTATTGTTTCTTTACAATACTTATGCATAACTTACTTGTAGTGTAGCCTATCGCTTATGATTTAGGCTATAAAATCGGTTCTTCTACTAGTGGGATAGTAGGTTCCATCATGATCCAAGGAATTGGGTCATGATAGATTTGTATCAGAGCCTAGGTTTGAATTGGTATTGGTGTTACATGAGCAAGTGTCAAAGTAGAGTCCCGCATATTGGTACGATGATATTTTAGGAAAGGACTTCTTTTTTTTTTTTTTACTACGATTCATTCATCTTTTCGTTGGTGTTTCCTAAAAACTCTTTTGAAACCTTATTTGTTCACATTCATTTGTTCACATTCATTCTTCCATAGATGGTAAGTTAGAGGTCTTCAGCAAGCAGGGGCAAGACTTCTATACCAGTATCTAGGGATACTATAAGGGGCTAAGGTAGTGATCGAGTCAAAGGTAGAGGACGTACTAGAGCCATCGCACCCTCTGGAGCTCTGAGTGTGTGTTGGAGGGTCAAGGATAGCCACATATTAGTGGTCAGTAGATATTAAGTTCCGTCACTTAGTGGACCTAGGGTCAGCATCCTTACTAGTTAGATTGTCATCCACGCCAGTTATGCAAGGCATGTTGCTTGAGATTTCGAGGTTAATTAGGGATGGAGCATTAGTGGGGGTATCTTCCCTATAGGGAGTGGTTCACAGGAGCAGAGGGAGCTTAGGAAGCTAAAATAGGGATAGAGCTTTGTTGCAAAGTATGAGGGTTCCTTTTGTGAGTTAGTTGGTCGCAGCGAGTTAGTTGGTCGCACTATTGGGGTTTTCCTTACTGAGAGGAACAAAGAAAGAAGATTTGCCGATGGATTAATTTTTTTCCTTCAACTAGAAGGGGAGACCTTGATAGGAGTGGGTCACTCCTTTGCTCAGGTTTTAGCATGAATGAGGTTTTTAGAGGGATTATGCTAGGAGGCTTACGATGGTGTTGATCAAAGTTCTCATTTTATTTATTGTGTTGGTTGCATCTTGTTAGGGGATACAGTCCAACCAATATTTCTGGCAGTTTAGACATTATCACATTCAGTTCAAGTGGCATCACAGATCACATGTAGTTCTGATTGTTCTACAAATATCTATTAAGGTTCATCCAGATCCTAGGGTTTTAAGGTCTGACTAGATTGTAGGTGGTATTCCTAGTGGGGCTTTAGGCTGGGATGCCCCGTTCTTATGTGATGAGGGCCATTTTTTAACATAGGTGGATTGGGTTGTTCCTAGAGTGTGGTAGCTCAAGTCATTATTTTAGGGACTTTCCCCTGTTTTGGACAAGCTATGAGTGTGACGTTATAGGTCATTGTGGTAGAGGGTTCCCCTGGCATAGGGTGGTTCAGTTTTTAGTTAAGGTAGTTCAGGGTTCTCTTGAGTCAGTGTTTCCACTGGTTAGATATGATACCCATAGAGGGGAAAATGCCCAAGGCAGTGCTCAGCGTGGCAAGGAAAGTTGTTGGGGTTAGTGTCTATTTACTCATGATAAGCTACACATGGTGTTACTTTTATTATGATGGAGACAGAGGCTATGAAGGCAGTGATCACACATTTGATTCCACTTTTTTGTTAGACATTTCAGATTTTTTTTTTATTGGTTTTGGTGATTCGTTCTTTCTATCTTCTTTTTTTTAGCCATTATCATGGGATATTGACTAATGGTTTCTACTTTATAGTTGAGTTTTTATTAGCATATTTTGATACTGGACCCGGTTGGTATCTTTTTGAGGGGATTGAGTTTTTTTATGGAATTTCTATGCTAGATATGGATTTGTATAGTTGAGGAAGTTCATTGGTAGCTGGGGTTATTGGTTGGTAGTAGTATTTCATATTCGTTTGTGGATAGGTTACCCTATTTTTTCAATATGCAGTTCTTGACGGTTGGTCTAAAAATTCTACCTTAACCATGCCAGAAGATCCTTGGTTACATGGATGGGTTCCGTAGCTACTTGGGATCATCTATCACCTTTGCATACCACTTTTCATAGCTAGGAATTGTCTGCAGTATCTAAATTGGTGCTTGCTAGTTGCTTTGTTTTTTATCTGTTCTGTTGTAATAGTTGTGCTGAATGACCCACCTGGCCACCCACTTGAGTATGATTTTCTTTTCTATTGAGTTTGGGCTATATTCCAATTTCATTCTTATTTATATTTAGAAGTTTGATTAGTTTCTATGGGTTTTGGGTTCGAAGAGTCATGGATTATTAGGTGTATCTCCCAAAATTTAGTTGAAGGTGTCTGTGTGATTTCCTTGCAGATGGTTCTTTTGTTTATTATAGTGCATTAGGAATATGATTCCTAAAATAGATGGCCCAGTGGTGTAATGGTTCGACAGTGGCTAGTCATTCTTTATTCGGTTTTCATAAAGTTCATAGTGTATGTCATCTTCGTTGGTTCTAATTGAATTACGTAATTAATACTAAACTAGGGTGCATTGATTGTAATTATGAGAGCATGGTTGTTTAGCGCAGCGATGGCATGTTGTATGCTTTGGATTCTAGAATCTATAAGTGAATAAAGTTGATTTTTTCATTCAGGGATTATAGTATTGTGCGTTGGTACTATGTCTTTTATAATTTATTGATAAGGGTTTCTTCTCTGTAAGATTTCATATATATGCATTTTTTTGAGACGTTCCATAGGGAGTTTTGTGTTGCCCAGTATACATTTGTGACTGCTTGGTGGCTTATTGGTGGTTTGTAGTAGGATTAGGTCTTTGTTACCAGTCAGTGTTTGTCAAGTATTTAGGCACGCTTGTTGCGAGATCGGAGTTTCAGATCATTACAAGGCTATTCTAGGCTTGGATCCATGGGCTATCAGTATCAGAGGTTGTTTATGGTTTTTTCAGTGTGCATTAGCAGTGTCGATTGTCAATTTGGGCCAACAAGACTTGTTTCAGTTATGTTAGCCTATTTCAGGTAAGGCCAACACTTTTAGTATGTAATATTTCAAAATTTCAGTATGGGGCGTTATTAGATTGGTTCACAAGGATGTTATTCTCCATTGTTTTAGAAAGATAGAATCTCATTTGAGTTAGGGTGATTTTGATCATTTCCTGATAGCTAGAGTTGGTCTGATGGTTTTTTGAATTGAAAATTATTGTATTGCAGGATGTTTAAACAACATGTTGAATGGGTTAGCATAGCGTGTTAGATTCATTAGTGTGATTATGCATAAAGGAATTTAGTACTTTTCCTCGATAAGGGTTTTATAGTATTTGTTAGAAAGTTGAGTAGCGGAAGCTCAAGAATGATATATTCGCCTTGGTAGTAGGAGTGGTTCATCAAAGACTAGGTTGTGTGTCGTATTCGAGGTTTATTTAGTTTTGATTGGGTTGTCACAGGATAGTAAGTTGTGGATGATTCTTCAACTAGATGGTAGATCGGAATTGTGATCCTCTAGAGGGTCCTTGGACTTAGTTCGGAGGTTATACCTAGTGAGGTATGTATTGTTAAGAATCCTGCAAGACTACTTCATTTAGAATCTACATATGATGTGTGGGATTCAAGTAGAATCGTGGATTGGTGGGTTGCTATAGTGTATTAAGGATTCACAGATGGTTGGAGTTGTTATAGTCTATTTAGCGACAGCTAGCAGTTCAAAAAGTAGTTACTTTAGGAATTTTCATTGTCGGTTTGGTTGGATTTTTTCACTTCTATCTGGCTATTTTTCCTTGCAGTTTTGATTACGCCATTGGTGTTGTTTTTAAGAGTTGGTCTGTTGACGTATGGTTTCAATTGTTATGATATTAGTTCAGGGGGATCTAGATCTAACCTTGTGATTGGGGCTCTATCAAGGCATGAGTAGAAGAAGGGGTACTTAAACAGAGGTCCGTTTAGACCAGTGAGGATCGAAAGTTAGCTGAATAAGATTCCAATTCAGGTAAGAAAGATTGTCATTTGTCTGTTACTCTAAATAGAAAATACCATTAGCACCCAAGCTAACCATCTTGACTGACGGAATGAAACCAATTAATATGGAACTATTAAAGATTTAAAAAAGCAAAGAACGAAGTTGTGAGAAATTCTAGTGACATCCAAGTTTGATTTTCAAAATGAAAGACTGAGGAGCTGCTAAAGATGGAGTTACAAAGAGATTTTCGGTAAGAGAAACATATTTTTATTAGTAAAGAAACTATATAAATGGATCCCAGCTTACTCGGTGATTGGAAGGCTAGTTGTCAGGTTTCGAATAGGCTTTGTAGTATCATGGAGTAGTTGGGAGCCTTGCCAGATGTGATAAAATAGAGGATGTTGCCTTGGTATTCAGGTTGTACAACTCAAATTACATTCTGCGAGCATTGTGGATAGTTTGGAGGATAGATTTTGACTTGGGGACATATAGGTTGGGTTTGTTCTGCAGTCTTCATTGAGTGGCTTTCTTAGTTTTATATCCGAGAAGCATTGCGCTATTGTATTGGTGAGTTTTGGGGTGTTCATCTTTGAAAGGGGTTTGTGATCTTTCAAAGGTAATAGACTAAGGAAATTAGAATTTGATCTTCATAGGGTTTATGGTTCGCTTGTTGGAATAAGTCTTTTGTCTAATAAAGTCACCGAGGGTACCTTTACAGGATTTTTCCTTCTTATTCGGGGTCTTCTTCTTCCTTTTCTTTATACAGTTATGATTTTTGGGGACAAAAGTTCTTTCTTAGTAGTGGATGTTGTAATGACCCTTATGGTCTTTGCCATGCATGTCATATTTTCTTGCATTCAAGGGAATTCCAATAGTTGCCCTAGGTCAGTTCTAACCTACTGGGATCAGTAGTTTGGTTTCCTAGTGGATCAGTTGAGAGTTATCTCGAATTTCTTATTTTTGATCTTGTGATTAGGTACTCATTGACTTTAGTCAACATTAATTCAAGATAAGCTCATAATCAAATTTTGATAGTTCTATTAGTTATTAATTTTTGCATTGAGTGGTATTTTACTTCTTGGTTGATTTTCCATCCTCCATTTGGTACGTAATTCTTTAGTAATTTGGCTAAAGTTTTACGTTTCAATTCCCTTCTTCTTCAGGCACTTTGAAGACCTTGCAATAATCGAATTGTGCTCATTTTAAAAGCACGAGTTCCTGGTGACTCCAGGAACACCATGGCTTCTGGGTCTGGTTAGAGGATCCCACAAGCCTGTTTTAGGCTCGAATTCTAGACCAGTCCCTTATTTAGCATAATTAACATCGTTGGACTCGTCTTGACATATGGATTAATATTTAATTAGTTTTTTAGTTGTTTGAGGTCATTTGCTATCTATCGAGATGATTGTTATGTGTTGTGTAGCACTATTCGTTGGACATCAGGTAGGCTCCATGGGGTTTAATTTGGGTATATAGCCTATGTAATTGCTTTGTATAGAATCTATGGGTTGGTAATTCTAGTTTTATCTCGTGAACTTTTACCAGTTCTTTGATTCTTATTCGTCTATTTCCTCTATCAGCACTTGGGGTAATACTACCCATGTGACCTAGTATTGTTCTTGTGATGACCGTAAGGTGACTCTATAAATAGTAGAACATGTTGTGTGGCTTGAATTTTGGGTTTTTTCCTCAGGTTTGGGCTGTTCCCTTGTGCTTCTAGTTGTATCTTAGTTCATCTTGTATAAGGTATAGGTTAGCTATTGATATTTCCTAGGTAATTGCATCATACAGTGGGAGAACCATGAGGTTCAGTTCATAGAGTGCACTTGAGGCTAGAGGCCTATTATTATGTTTTTCTTATATTTACGGGTCGTGGAGGACGATTTTTCATGTAATGAAGGGAGAAATGGATAAAACCAAAATAAAATGGGACTTTCTAATAATAATAACATCGTTATTGGCTTTTCTACTTATGTTAGACCCAGTTGCATAGAGAGCACCCGATACTACCTTTCTTCTTGTTTTGGACTAGGATGCACACCATGGCATTGGCTACTATCATTTACTACTTATGCAGGCACTTGAAGCTGACTTTGTTTTGCAGTGAGTACAGTTGCTGACACTTGAGTCCGACCTCACTCGATATTGAGTACATCATTTCAACATTTATCATGCCTATCGATTCTCACCTTATTGATACTATTATATCGAGGCACTGGATACCCTGAGTTTTTGAGATTATGACACGGTGATTCGATTATACTGAGACATTGGATACCAGGATATAAGTCTCCTTGAGGCTCAATGAAATTGATATGTGAGGATGTTATGACACTAGAGGCATGTAAGAAGCTGTCATACCTCGATAGACCCTATTGATTATGGGATAAACATGCCAAAGGAGGGGTCTGTGGTGGAGAAAAGGTATTTAGGGGAAGCCCTTCCATGGTTCCTTCTGTTACGCCTACATGTACTGGAGGAGGATCGTACATTAGTAATTGTGGCATCATTTCATTTGTGTTACCTTTCTGTACTTATATACTTTAGTGTACCCTTGGTAGTATGTGGATGCCGATGGGTGAGCATGTATTCGGTGTAATCTTCCTCTCAAAGGGTTTATATCTATCTTTCTCCTACTTGCATACTACTTAGATATATTTTTAGTGTTAGTGTAGACTCTACATATTGGACATTCTTTCTATCTAGGTTATGTGAGCGTCTTATCACTTGGTTGTATCTTTTTTCCCATCGTATATTAAGGTTACCCCGGTACACCGCTTAATTCCCCTTAGTATCCTTTTCTATCTCTACTTATCCTTTTATTGATTATTCTATGGGTTTGCCAGGATCCCAGCTACATCCTTATCTTCTTACCTATGATCCTTCTACGTGTTTTTATCTAGCTATATTTCTACACTATTTTCTTTTTTTATTCTATTTGAATAGCTAGCTGTTGTGCTGGAATATTCCTATAATTTACTTCTGTTATATTTGTTATGTGCCTTGTGGGACCTTAAAGCCTAACTGGTATGTGTTTCTTTTGTGACCTGTACTTATACTACTCTTCTCTATCCTTCTAGATGTAGATATAGGTGTGAGTTATTGCAGTTGACATTGCCGATCATGCTATCTAGATGACTTCTGAGATATAAGGTAAGCTTCGGGCATTAAGAGTTACATACATATCTTTTGTATCCCTGAGGCAGATGTATCTGTTGTACTTTTGTATAGTAGTATTCTATACATCTTAGCAGATCATGTACATACTGAAACCTGGTCTTGGGAGGGTTTTATTGACTATGTGATATTATGTTGTCTTCATTACACATTTCTTTTCATTGTTATTGTTGCCTTACTGTACTTATGCCTAGCTTACTTGCAGTTGTAGCTCATAGCTTATGGTTCTAGGCTACAGGGTTGGTTATCCTAATAGTGGTATAGTAGGTGCCATCATGATTAGATAAATTGGGTTATGACAACATGCTTTTACCATGAAAATCCGTCTAGCTATATGTACAATCAAGGTTAACCAAATTTTGTAGTTATAGTTTATCTTGATGATTCCTCATGGTTCAGAGCCAGTTATTCTTTGGATTTATCTTTATATTACTAAAGTTTATGACTTGTTAATTTTTTTAAAAATCTAGATATGGAATTGTCCTAGCAGCTAAGTTACCGGCTATGTTAGTGGCTTATAAGAAGATAAATAGAGTGGAATTTTGATTTTGGTATTTAATTTATTAATTAAACTCTTGTGAGATACCATCTATTTAAGTATATATTTCTATGCCCGCTGAGAATAAGTATCACTATAAGAATGCTACATCTAAGGGTACTTCTTTGCTGCCTGGTGGTTCTAATTCCTTATTGTGCCTAGGGTAGAGGCTCTGGGCATGAAAAACTTGGTATCAGAGAAATAGGTTCAAGTGTCCTAGGATGTATGAAATCTAGTTCATGTAGAGTCTCTTTGTAATGACCCTCATGGTAATTTATGATAAATACGCGATCTTTTGTATTCAGGAACATTTTGGTAGTTACCCCAAGTCATTTATGACTTGTTGGGACCAACAGTTCGGATCCCAAGTGACTCGATCAAGAAATATCTCAAATTCCCTATTTTAGAGCCTAAAACTAAGTACTCATTGACCAAAGTCAACTTTCATTCAAGACGAGCTTCGAATTAAATTTTGACAATTCTGTTAGGTTTGGAATACCAAACAAAGTCAAGATTGACCTTAAGTTTGTGTTTTGGAGGTTTCGTTTGCAAGTTATGCGAATTTGTGGAACTTAGCTAAATTTAAGCCTAAAAGTGGGGCTTGAGTAGTAATTCGATGTTCGGAGTGTCAGATTGGAATCCTGACACTTCCAATAGCTCCAAAATGATGAATTTAGGTTAGGTGAGGTGTTGGTTTAATTTTTGTGATTATCTTTGCAATTTCTAAGTGTTGGCGGAAAGATGCATTTTTGACCCTTTTGGTTTGAAGGGTCATTTGAGTAAACGACATTGGAATTCAGTTTCATCAATTCAGTTGAGTACGGAATGTTGTTTCCATGCTTTTTGCATATTTGTTTTGTCAAAATTGTGCTCCTTTTGATCCCCGAAACCCCGAACACAAAATTTGAAAAATGCAGTGTGACTGCAACTGGTGCAATGTCATGTTCGTCTTCGCGATCGTGAGCCTTTCTCACGCAATCGCACTGAAGAAGTGAGCTAACTCTACGCGATAGCGGACCTGGCCATATGATCGTGATGCACATTTCTAGTACTCTACGCGATTGCGGCCTAGTCTATGCGATCGCGAAGAAGGAAAATCCCTGGCAATTAATTAAGTGCCTAGCCGCAGCTGGGTACATTTTTATTCATCCAAAAAGGCGAACAACCTCCGTTTCAAAGAAAAACCCTTGCTAAACCCCATTTTAAGGGTAAGAAAGCTACTATCAACATTCTTCAAAGATTCTACGCGAATTAGGTGAGTTTCCTTTCTCTTCTTCTTCCTTATTTTCTTAATTTTTCCTCCATTAATGGATAAAAGTTGGGGTTGAAGAAATCATCCCATAACATGATTTCTTTCGTATAATTCTTCTTTATTAGTATATACATTGCTCCTAGGATCATTAACTCATCCAAAATTCAAGCATTTTATTGTAAAGATTGAACCTTTAAACCCTTTTGGTTCAATACTATTCGGGCTAATTTGAAGCTCTTTCCTTGCTCGTCTTTGAAGCATGGGTTCCTGGCAGCATTGGGAACCTTGTGGTGAATTTTTTTTATAGTTTCAGCTAGCGAGTCCCTCAAGCCCATTTTAGGCCCGATTTTGGGCCCAGTCCAAAACTTAGAATACGTTGCACCATTAGACTTGTATTAACTTACAGAATTCATTTCCGCAAGTTTCAGATCGTTTGGAGCACATTTGATATCAGTCGGAGTAAGATTTGTGGATTTGCAAAACTTCATCATCGAACGACAGGTAGGCTCCATGGAGCTATCTCTGGGTTTATAGATTTAATAATTATACTAAATAGCATCCTCGGGTTAGGTAGCGAGGTCGTATAGTACCCCAGTACCGCTCTTCTGTCCGTTCTATATTGATACTTCTATGTTGGCACCCGAGTGATATGGGGCCGAGACTTAGTAATTGATTATAGATACCTGTACAAGGCATAAGGTATGGATATTTCATATTATATGTATTGTTGATATGATGTGCATTATGAGTTGTTTAATCATCTTGAGGGAGCCACAGTGTTCTCTATGATTGATCTGAGGTACGGTTACCACCAGTTGAGGGTTCGGGCTAAAGATATTTCGAAGATAGCTTTTCAGACTAGGTACGGCCATTATGAGTTCCTTGTGATGTCCTTTGGGCTGACTAATGCCCCCGCAGCATTTATATATCTGATGACTTGCGTGTTTCAACCTTAGCTGGATTCTTTTGTGATCATCTTCATCGATGATATACTAGTCTATTCGCAGAGTCGAGCTAAGCATTAGGGCCACCTGAGGGTTGTGTTGCAGACTTTGAGGGCTGAGCGACTTTATGCTAAGTTCTCAATGTGTGAGTTTTGTCTTTATTCCATCTCTTTTCTAGGTCATGTCATGTTGGGTGTTGTGTCAGTGTTGATCAGGCTAAAGTTGCAGCAGTTGCGATTAGCCTCGACCCACGTATGTCTTGGAGGTTCATAGCTTCTTGCGGTTAGCAGGGTATTACTGTCATTTTGTTCAGGGTTTGTCCTCCACTGCAGCTCCTTTGACTAGGCTGACACGAAAGGATGTGCCCTTCCAATGGTTAGTTGCATGCGAGTCCAACATCTAAGGCTGAAGGAGTTATTGACCACCGCTCAGGTTCTTGTTCTTCCCATTGAGGGCCAGCCATTTACTATTTATTGTGATGCTTTGGGTATCGTCTTGGGTTGTGTTCTAATGTAGCAGGGCCATATCATAGCCTATACATCAAGGCAGCTGAAGGATTATGAGTGCAACTACCCCCCCCATGACTTTGAGTTGGCGGC
>JBDJHY010269182.1:0-10381 GCA_039654485.1 Withania somnifera
TATAGACAGAGATGTGAGGTAGCTTAAGTCCAAGAAGATTCCGATAGTGAAGGTTTTTTGGGCATAATGACCAGTTTAGGAGGCTACCTGGGACACAAAGAGGGATATGTGGGCCCATATCCACATCTGTTCGAGCAACCAGGTACTTTATCCTTTCTTGACTTTCCAAGATGAAAGTTTTTTTTAGTGGTGGATGTTGTAATGACCCGCCCGGTCATTTCCTTGGCTTTTTTCCTTTTCCTGTTCTTAGAGCCATTTCGTAATTTCCCTAACTCATTTATGACTTGCTGGGACCGGTAGATCAGTACCCTGAGTTTCCCCATTATAAAGTTTTGATTTTGAAATCATGGAAATCAAAGTAAAATAGTAGTAAATACGCTCGTAATTAATTGCTGACAATTTTGTTATCTCTGGAATATCGACTTTGGTCTAGTTGTACCTTAAGTCTACGTCCTAGGCTTTTAGTTTAAGTTTGGTCGTGTAATAGAGCTTTTGGCCTAAGCTGTTAGGCTGTTTTATGGAAGTTTGGCCCAGCCTTACTATTAGACCTGGCCCACGCAACTATGGGGCAAAGACCCGGTATATTTATGTATATATGTATAATTATGGTCAAGACCTTTTCCTTAAACTTTCAGATCTTTTTCCTCTTCTTTCATACCTCTCGGCTATCCTTGAGTTCCAAGCTTAAATCAAATTAAAGGGGAGTCAATCCCCAAGAATTCCATTGCATTCCCTTCCATTAGTAAGTATTTCTCTTTCATTTATGTAGAAATGGTAACTGTTTTTTATTATTAAAGGACTGGTTGAGTGTCGCTGTCACTCTGTATGTTAACTGGTGTTGGTGTAGTGATTGTATATGTATTTTCCCCGAAGTTATGGTTCAATTCATGAGTTTTAGTTACATTTTTTTTATTGTTATTTTCTAGATGGTATGGATCAATGCATGAATTTAGTTGCAGCTACTGTACGTGTAATTTTCCTCATTGTTATGGTTCAGTCCATGATTCCTAGCATGCAGATGTTTTGTAGAAATTTTATAGATGTTTTGTGGTTCAGTTCATGATTACTAGAATTTTTTTCCCAGATTGGTTTATGGCCACTTCATCATTTTCCCAGATTGACATACAAATTTTTTACCCTTACTTCCTAGTTGGATTATGTGCAATTCCTAATTTTTAGGTGGTTGTTGCTTTATGTTGTGTTTCCCCCACCCTTAAATGCTTTTTTGGGTTTGTTAGATTTGAGGGCTCCTGAAACTTGTTTGAGTCCCTCAAAGTTTTCCCTGGGCTTCTGCAGATCACTGAATGCCACGGCGCCCCGAGGTCGTCTTGGTAAAGGCACCTTGACGATATCATCTTGGAGAGGTCACCTTGGCGAGGCCTCCTTGGAGAAGTAACATTAGTTCCTCGAGGTCATCTTGATAAGGTTTCCTTGGCGAGGTCACCTTGGCTAGGTCACCTTGGCGAGGCCGCCTTTGCAAAGTAATGCCAGTGCCCTGAGGTCTCCTTGACGAGGTCACCTTCGTGAGAACACTTTGGAAAAGAAACGCTTGTGCCTCAAGGTCTTCTTAACGGGGTCTTCTTGGCGAGTCACCTTAGTGAGGCCACCTTGGTGAAGTAATGCCAGTGCCCTAAAGTCGTCTTGACGAGGTTGGCTCGACAAGGTTGTCTTAGCAAGGCCTCTTGGCGAAGTTACGCCAGCGCCCCAAGGTCACCTTGAGAAGGTCATCTTGGTGAGGTTACCTCAGCAAGGCTCACTAGCCCTTCTTAGCTCGACTTTTATAGACTGCTTACGCCTTTGTTCTTGTCTTAGGCTATGAGATCACCACAGCGGGGACCACCCCAGCTGCCCCTGCCCTCCAGATAGGGCTTTAGCTTTTCACCTCAGCTCGATGTCCTGTTATTCTCAATATC
Organism: Withania somnifera; assembly: GCA_039654485.1. Classification (NCBI taxonomy): domain Eukaryota; kingdom Viridiplantae; phylum Streptophyta; class Magnoliopsida; order Solanales; family Solanaceae; genus Withania; species Withania somnifera. The sequence continues at coordinate 1,914 of JBDJHY010269182.1, forward strand.
TCCTTGAGCTTATTTGGGACCCAAGGTCCTCGAGCTGAGGGCCATGAGCCAGTGGTCTAGTTGTATTTCCTAGCTGAAGGCCCCACTTCCCGACCTCAGTTTCTAGTGCGATATGGATCCTCTTATTGATATTTTAATCTTCAAACTTATGATTTCTATGGTTCCTTGGGACATCGATCGTATTGAAGCTTCAGGTAAACTATGTGCGTACTTCAAAGGTTTTCATTATCATCTAGGTAGGCTAGGTTTATTTTCTGCACTACAGACTTGGTTAATAATAGTATGCTTGTGACTTGGCTAGCAGTGCGGGATGGGTTACTTAGGGTGATCATCGTTTCTCTATTAGTGCTCATTATTTGATTCTAGGGGTCTCGTGATAGGGCATAGAGGGTGAAGGATTTCTTTCCTGGGTCTTGGCCACTGTGTGGGGGCCACTTACCCCAGGATTTATTTTATCTGTTACATGATGAGTATAGTGAGATGAGCTCTTAGCTAGTGGCCTTTGGCCGATCCTAGACTCCACTTATCTCTCATTTTTATGGATATTTATCTTATTGCTACTGATGTATTATTATTCTTGTGTATTTATTGTTGGGACTGATATCGACACTAAAGGTACTAGGCCCTTATTTTGATAATGACACTGACAGGGGGTGTGTCTCCAGTGATGTTGATGATGCTGACAGGGGATGTATGTCCAGTGATGTTATTGACACTAACAGGATGTGTGTGTCTGGTGATGTTATTGACACTGACATAGGGTGTGCCGGTGATGTTGTTGGCATTGACAGGGGGTGTGTATCTGGAATTGACAGGGGGTGTGTGCCCGAAATTTTTACTATTCTACTTAACCTTCTTGCACCCCTATGTATTTCTTTAGGTATGGTGTGTGCTCACCGAGCTTAAAGGGGGAGTCATAGTGGGTATTATTGTGCTTTTTTTTCTACTAGGGGTATGGGGTGCCTGGTAGGATATGTTGTGCTGGTTTTACTTACTTATGGTATGGGACACCGGTAGGTTCTTGTCTGTTTACTTTTATTCCAAATTTAGTAGTATTCTTCTATTCGATCCTTATTTGTCGTTCTTAGGTACGCGATATCATGGTTAGTGAGGTTAGACTGGGCTGGAGTACAGATATGTTTCCCTACCTTGATACGAGTTTTGAATTTCGGACTTTGTATTTTATATATATCATGTTTAGCTCCTGTATGCTTATATCAGCACCTTTAATATCTTACTCTCCTACTTATTACTGCTGTTACTACTTCCTGATTATTTCTGTACAATTACTGACCTATTTTATTTCCTCACTCATTTACTCACATATTATCCTTAATCCAATCGGCTGATGATGTCTACTGGGTACCTTGGTTTTTCCTCATAATGCACTTTTTTACCTTTTCTGTGGTGCAGATAGAGGCAGGGGTTATCAGCATCGCGGTGATCGTGCGTAGTAGATCCAGTTGACGATGAAGATTATGGTAAGCTTTGTCATCCGAGCCGACCGTGGTTTCCTTCACATGGCTTGTTTCATTCGGTCCATAGCAGGCCCTATTTGTATTACCCATTAGGGGAGATTTCCTATTTTGTATCTTTCGTTTATCCTGTATAGTAGCTCCATATGCCACTGAGACCAGGTTTTGGGATTTGATTTTTTGTATGATTTCTTGTTGGCTCCCATTATTATGTATTGTTTATGATTTTCTTTACTGCGTTGTTCATTTTGAGAGTCGACATCCCATTGATCGTAGCTCCGGGCTATAGGGTAAGGCTTTTCTACAGGAGGGGTATATACGCCATCATGGCCTGAGATTTTGGGTCGTGATTTTATGCGGCCAAACCATCTGCAGTCACTCAACCATATAAAGCAACACTACAGAATTCAAGGATTCCATATAGTTGTTAGGTGAGGAAGTCACTCCCAGGTCAACAATTAAGTCAACATTCCTAAACCCCATACTAGTGCAATGAATCTTCCTATGTTCGAGATTTCATTTGGATGACTATGCCAAATTTTACCAGGTCCTAGGTTGAGGAAGATCCTCAGAATTTTTTGGATGAACTTATGAAATCCTGGATGCTATGCAAGTGACAGGGGAATAAAGGGTTGAGCTGGGATCCTATCAGCTCAAAGATGTGGCTCGCATTCGATATACTTAGTGGAAGGAATGTAGCTATGGTTGTTCTACTCCAATGACTTGGGAGTGTTTTTAGAAGCTTTTTTAGATAGGTTCTTCCTAGGTATTTCTAGGATGCTAACACTAAGAAGTTTATTTAGGCAGGGTTTCATGTCAATGAAAGATTAGGTCTTAAAGTTCACTCAGTTAACTAATATGATCAAGAGATGGTGGCCAGTCCTAATGCTAGGATAAGAAAATATGTTTGGTTATAAGTGACTTAATGAAGGAAAATACAAGACTACCTTTCTTATTTGAGATATCAACATGCTAAATAGATGGAGGAGGAAAAGTTGAAAGAAAGGGGAGGCTTAATAAGCAAGCTAGGTTTAATTAGTCTTTTCAGAGTCAGTAGCAAGGTTTAGGGAATGAAATAGGCCTCAATATCAATAGAGTTTTTTAGAACTGGCTCAATCTTCAGCTATTGTACTAGCTCCTACTATCGAGTAAGAAATTTCCAAAAAATATTCTTCTGAGGAAAGGTCTCAGGGTACTGTTATGTCTAAACGATTACATTTCCCACTTGAACTCACTATGGAAGAATAATCCTTCGGGAAGTGTTTGATCATGCATAATGGATGGTTGGTTGTGGATAGATGGTGACAGAATTAGTAATTTCCGTATGGTAAGAAAAGGAAACTAGAATACTGGTAAGTCACACTATATGCCCTCAACAACTCTACCAGCCCATAAATCTTAGTAGGGTGGTAGCTCCAAATCCGATGGAGGTCAGATCTAAAACCATTTGTATGCTTTAGGGTCCAGCCAGGATGAAGAAGAGTTGCTTAATGTCATCACCAATATATTGCAAGTATTTTCTAGTGATTGATTTGTGTAGTTATATAGGGGTCTACATCATCATTTGTTACACCATAAGTTTCTATGAAGTTTAGGGTTAGTCATGTTTAGCATTTCGAGTCATTCACAGTTTCTAACCCAGTTAGCTATTCCCTAGAAGCCGAAAGGGTCTATTTGACTTGCCTAGTTTTAGTTCCTGGGAGATTCACTTTAGCAGACTTGATAGAATTAGATATGGTTCATTTTGACGTCATCTTGGGTATAGACTGGTTGTACTATTGATTTTCCTCAAATGATTGTAGAACACGAATAGCTATGTTCCGACTTTTGTGTGATCAAGTCTTAAAGTGGAGAGGTAGTTCCATTGTCCCTAAGGGTCATTTCGTATCCTACTTTATAGTGAAAAAATGATTTTCAAATGTTGCATATACCATCATGTTAGAGTTAAGGGCTCTAAGTTTGAGACTCCAAATATTTAGTCAGTTCCAGTAGTTAGAAAATTTTCGGCAGTCTTCCCAAATGATCTTGTATTCCACCAGACCAGGAGATTGATTTTCTTTTGGATAAACACCACATATCCTTTCCTCCTTATAATATGTCCCTAGTGGAACTTAAGGAGCTCAAAGAACAATTAGTTGATCTCTTAGATAAGGCATTAATCAGGCCTAATAATTCACCTTGGGGAGCCCTATCCTATTTGTGCATAAGAAATATGGTTCTCTCTATATATGTATAAAATAACAATAATTAAATGAGGTTTCCATCAATAACAAGTGTCCTATTAATAGAGTCGATGATCTATTTGACCAACTTCAGGGTGTCAGCTTCTTTTCTAAGAGAGATCTCAGATCCAGTTATCATCAACTTAAATTTAGGGCACATGATATCCAAAAATTTCCTTCGGATTTTTTTTGTAGAAAGCTCGACCAGAGAGAACTTGTTTTGGCCACTACGAATTTGTAGTCATGTCATTAGGATTGAACAATACCCTAGGTGCTTTTATGGATATTATGAACAGAATATTCAAGCCTCATCTTGATTCCTTGGTCATTGTATTTATTTATGACATCCAATCTATTCTAAGAATGTAGAAGAGCATGCTAATCATTTAAGGATAGTCCTTTACGCCCTTATAGAGCAACAACCATATGCTATGTTTTCCATGTGTAAGTTATAGCTGAAATCCATAGCTTTCCTCAACCATGATGTTTCTAGAGATGGTACCCAGGTTGGTTCTCAAAAGATAGATATTGTGAAGAATTGACCTAGACCCACATCTACAACAAAAATTTAGAAGTTTCTTGGGAGTATATGGATACTAATCGAGCTTCGTGCCTGATTTTTCCGCATTAGACTATCCTCTTACGAATTGACTCAGAAGAAGGTTAAATTTGAATGCTATAAATCTAGTCAAAAGAGTTTTTGTGAGATGAAAGATAGGTTGACTTCAACTCCAGTGTTGACCCTGCCTTTCACACCTCGGAGTCACTCCCTAGGTAGGATCGACATTCTTAGCTACTAAGTCACCTCAATAGCCTAAGATGAACCTCTTGGCCCATCCATGACACTACTACTCTATCTTAATGGAAACAATATTATATGATAGAAAACATAAAGAATTGGTCAACCTCACATAAATCAATAGATAATCATAATAAATATGAAAACTCTATATCCAAGTATAATACAATCTATGTTTGAAGCCACTAACAAGTTGAGTACTGAAAAATAAGATAGGATAATGCCCATAGCTAGTCAAAACTGAATAATAGTAAATGTTATCTCTAATTTCTGAGATTTAAATATATATAAAGAAAGATACTCTACAAAGCTTGGAAACTCACCACTTTACTTCAATCTTCCAGGAATGTAAGTCAACCTCAAGCTTTCGGAAGGTTGGCTGAACCTACACGTGTGAAATCATCACATAAAAATAAGGATCAGTATATTTTAATACACTAAGCATAAGAGTGAATAGTGCAACATTCTATATAATCAATAAATAAGCTAGTTATGCAATGCATGAACACATAAATCATACCTTGACTGACCTCTGCTGACCCAAATAAGCACAATATACATGCAATAAGATAAAGATAAAATAAGACTCTTATTTTAGCTCTGTTACCCTTAACTCTACCTTTTCTGACTTTGCTAATTTGAATGACAAAAGAACTAACTATACAGACTAACCAAAATAACTGATATGTAGGATTTAATAGACAATCCTTGTGCTTAAGGCTACAAGGTCAAACATATACCCCTATGTTGGATGGTATCCCTAGCCTTCCAAAGTAAGGGCCATGTCTAACTCCTAGTGAATCCACTAAGACAAATCTATAAATTCCTCCATCGTCCATGAACTTACCTACATGTGGTGAGAAAAGGCATAGAATAAGTACTAAATCACCAAAATCCACTTAGTGTTAATACTACTCCCAAAAGCTAGCCATGAACTGAACATAAACTGAACCTATATGTTTTAACCACATAAAGGCCTGTGGACTCATGAACCTTCTTTCTCAATCGCATGTCATAACTTTATTTTAATTAACTGACTCATGAACTAGACTTAGATTATAAAATCCATAAACTAACCATGACCGTGAACAATGACTTTAGTCCACTATCGAACATATCTTTAACCATGAACTCAAATAAAAGAAAATTTTGCACAAACATGACCAACCAAGTATATAGAATCCACATAAGGGACTTGAACTCATAAATTGGACCAATATTTACACTTCATTAGAACTTATGCAATTATAAAAGAAACATATATGTAAACATGATTACGATCAAGAGTACATTTAAATACATGAACATAATTTATGGGATTCACCCTAAAATCTCTAGACCGTGACCATGAATTAAATAACTGGGTAGTTGCACACAAGATTTAGAGGGAAACCTTGCTAAAGTCTCACATATCTAAATTGGAGAAAATCTATGGAGAAATATAGGGAGAAAGGTTGCACAATGATTCCTTGATAAACACACTAGGCTTAGTTCTTGAGATAAAACCCTTGGAAGAAATGTTTTTGGGCTGATTTTTTAATAATGAATAAATCCATAGGGTTTATGTATTTACTCCAAAACTAAGATAAAATAATGTAGCATCAAAGGTTTAATGAACCGGAAAAGTCAAAAAAAGTCCCTATGAATTTTGGGATAAAATAGATAATGACAAGTTCTTAAAGTTGAGTTGACGGCCCGTCAATTTCTTGAAAGTCTGTTAAATTCCCCTGTCAAACTGGAGTAATTAAACAAGTCACCATTTAGTTCTATAGCTCGTCAAATGCTTCTATAGTCTGTAAAAGAGCCGTAGGACCTTCCAACACTTGGCTAAATTTTGGAAAAGAGGGGCAGGGACGACGGGTCATATAATGAACCATGAAAGTGGTTTATGTTCCTTCAAGGCCAACCATGGAAATTGGGGGAAATTTCTGAGGAAACCCAAGACTTTAGATGACTTGATGGATCCTTTTACTTACCACAGAAGCTCCTTATTGCCCATACACTGGCCTGTGGAATATGAAAGTACTAGAATTCGGTGAAATTTCATAGATACACTTTGTGTAGCCAACACAACCTCTAGTACAAGTTTCAAGGTGTTACAATATCTCCCCCTTGTGATCATTCATCCTCGAATGAAGATTTTATCCACTAAACAGGGGAGCATGGCTAGAAAACTTATAGATTATCTACGAAACCTACCCATGACCTCCATCAGCTCATCAAATAAAACACAATACTCACATAGGGACTCATGCGATGCTACATCTATAAGCCACATGCTATATTCTCATGAATGGACAAGGGACAATATGTATGGAAAGGCTATTACTTCAAACTGAAATGGAACTAGAAGAAAAAAAGTGTGGATATCTACTCATCATCTCTGCCTCTGCCTCCCAATTGGATCTCTCAACTAACTGGTTCCATCATAGGACCTTAAATGATGCTCCTTATTCCTCAACTTACAAACCTTCCTATATAAGATCTAAACAAGAATCTCCTAAAGAATTCAAACCATCCTCAAAGCTGACACTGTCGACTACACCACCAAAGATGGATCTTAGGCACTTTTTAAGCAAAGAGACATGGAAAACATTCTAAACTACGACTAACTGTGGTGAAATATTTAATTCATAGTCCATATTTCGTACGCTTCTCAAAATCTGATATGGCCCAATATATCTGGGACTCAATTACCTTTTCTAACCAAATTTGATAACACTTTTCATAGGTGATATTTTGAAGAATACCTAGTCACCTACCTCAAACTATAACTCTTTTCTCCTCGTATCTGCGTAGGATTTCTGTCTACTCTAACCTACCCTAAATCTCTCATGAATAATCTAAAATTTATCTATAGATTTTTGAATAAGATATGGCCCAATAATAACTTTCTCACCAACCTCGAACCAACCACTAGGAGACCTATGTATCCCCCCATACAGGGACTCAAACAGTGACATATGTATGCTAGAATGATAATTTTTATTGTATGCAAACTCAATCAAAGGAATTTTTCAATCCAACTGCGTTAGAAATCGATTAAACACTTCCTTAGTATATCCTTTAGTGTCTGAATGGTCCTCTCATCCTGACCATTAGTATGCATATGGAAATTTATACTCAGGTAAATCTGTGAAACCATACCTTTTTGAAATAACTTCCAAAAGTGAGATGTAAACTACGTACCCAAATCTGAGATGATAGTTAAACGTACACCATGCATAGGAATGATCTCTCTCAAGTAGATCCTACTATACTAGTATGATGAATGACTAGTGTGAACTTGTAGTAAATGAGTATATTCAGTCATTTGATCTACTATAACCCATATGGAATCATGTTTCTAGGTTAATGGTAAAATGGTGATGAAATCCATATTTATCACCTCCCACTTTGATGTCAGAATCTCAAACTGCTGCATCTTAACTACTGGCCTATGGTGCTCTACCTTCACTTGCTGACGGTCTAGATAGTTAGCCCTAAACATGTCTATGTCCTTCTTCATACCTTCCCACCAATACACCTCTTTCATATCTCTATACATTCTAGTAACTCCAGTACAAACAAAATATCTAGAACACAAGCCTCTGAAAAAATCATATCTCTTAACCCATGAACTGTCGGGACATAAAGATGACCTTCATAGTGAAGAACCCCATCTCTCCCTAGTGAGAAATATTGGTCCTTATGCTTCTGGAATTCCCTCTTAACTTTAACTAACACTGGATCACTATCTTTCTTTCTCTACTCAACTACAAGTGATGAACTAGGAAGCATTTTGAACAAGCATACACAATCATCAAAATCTATCAATCTAATCCCAAAGTGTACAAGCCTAAGCACCTCTCTATCCAACTCTCTCTTATCCTTCACATCATGAGATAAGAAACCCAAGTATGAACTGTTAAGGGCATCAACCACCATATTGGCATTACACAAATGATATATAATTGTCATATCATAATCCTT
>JBDJHY010269203.1:0-10381 GCA_039654485.1 Withania somnifera
CTTATGACCTTTGCTTGTCTCACCTACCTTGGGTTGTTCCACTTGATCATCACCCTTTTTAAGGGGTTCATGCTCACCTTCGATTTCATTATCTCCCTTTGCCTCTGGAGCAACATCCACTTCCTCATTGCCTATAGATAATTTTTTGCCGCTTCATGTGACCACGGCTATACAATGTGCATTATTTTTTGGATTTGAGACCGTGTCACGTGGAAAAACTCCTTTTTGTGAGGATTCAGTTGTGCAGACATTTGGCCCATTTGGGCCTCAAGATGTTTGACTGTGGTTGAATGGGAGGACACCATTTTATTCATAGAAGAGACATCACCTTTCATTCCATGCATCTCTTGGTTCATGCTTTGAATGTCTTTGTCAGTCTATCCACATTCTCCAAGATTTTAGCCAACATGGATTCCACCATAGAAGTAGATGAGAAGCCTTCTACTTCTTGGGGACGAGCTCTCTCATTTGGTGGTACAAAATGATCACCATCATTTCTTTCCTTCCAATCCCTGTAGTGATCAAATGTATCTTTGTCTTTTTCTCACTCTTGATCATACTGGTTTCCTATTTTATTGCAGTTCCAACTTTGATTCCCGGCTTGCGGTTGATAGGCCGGTCTAGAACCCATCCCTTGTCTACTTATAAACTTCACTTCTTCCTCATACATGGATGCAAATTCTTCTTCCTTTTTGACTCTATCACCATGGTCATAATGGCATGTACAGGCTTAGAAGGGGCACCCATGACATGCTTTGCCATGAGGTCCATTTGAGTCATTAGCCGGGCCATCTTTTCTTCAACATCGTCAATTCTTCCCGAGTAGTGATTGACCAATAGGGGAGTTCCCCCAACTATATTGTTGCTTCTCCAATCAATGAGAATGGAAAAAGCCTCAGCTGCAGGGATTCTTGAGAGATGTTGGTGATAATAAATGGCTTGCACACTTCAAGAAATTTTTTTAAGTGTGCATGAGGATCTTCATGTATCATGCCACCAAACAGCCCCTTCATTTGAAGGAGATGCAACATTGTGCTTCACATAAAAGACAGTATTTCCCTCAGTTTGGAGGAGCCGGACAGTATTTCCCTCAGTTTGGGGGAGCCGAATAGCGCTTGCAAACCCCGTGTCATCCATGTTTTCATTATCCACCTCGAGGGCACCCCAATTGTAGGAGTTGTTTTCATGGTTACTCCAATTCATTTCGTCACCTATTTTAGCACAACAGAGAAACCACGTAAAATTCATTCAATTAGCACAAAAAAATGAAAAATCACACTATCATAGTGAAATAAAACTTTTCATTCCCCGGCAACGGTGCTAAAATTGATAATGCTCAAATACACCTTGGAAACCAATCGAAGTGTGTACACAGTTGTTGGCAAGTATAATCACCCAACTAGGTTGGGGTTGAATTTATAAGGAGTGATATAGCCAATGTTCACGATGGTGTAACAGGTTACTAAGTTAAGCCAATTAACTCGATAAGAATGTAGAAAATATAAAATGGGGGGTGTGAGTTAATGTAATAATGTGATACTTCAGATTATCACTAGAGAGTGGTTCCGTAATTATCAATATGACTAATAAGATTGGGGTGCGTTACTTAGGAATGTGCTCCGATACCTTTAGCTATTAGTAAGGGTGACAGAGTGATTGAATGAATATGTGGTGTGTTGGTGTTGTGCAAGCTAGGTTCTAGGTGAAACAATATGCATCTCTACTTACAAGTTCAAAGCATTCAAATTATTCTCTCAAAATCATGAACACGCTGTTGTATATAACCTTGAGGTTCATTGACTAGCAACTATCTCTAGTAAGCTAGTGGTTAGGTTTAATCTAACCAATGCTATAAAGAAACTCGCAAGTGTATTCTCATTCTCATGGCTCCTACACTTGCTACAAAATAGTATAGAGTTTACAACCTCTATTTCTACACAAACAAGGGTTCCCACTGGCACAACACTCCCACACTAGGTTTCATCAAAACCCAATCACCCATTCACTTAACCAAAGTGTATCATTCACACAATCCCAAGTAAAATGGATTAGCTATGCATAATGAACAAAATAGAATATATAACATTCATTAGAATATAGTCAGACATGATGTTCTTGCTGTAACCCAAGGTTTTCTCTTGCTACTTATACAATGATAAATTACAAACTAAAAGAAGAATGAATAACAAAGTAATCAAGAGAGGTTCTTTGCTCTTTTCACTTATTTTCTTGCTCTCCAAGACGTATACTTTTTTTCTATTCTTGTGTGTTTTTTTTGAGTTTGCAGAAATGCTTTTTAAAAGCCTCAAATTTTTGTTACGATGGTCGATTTTAGTGATCGCAGCTCATGACAGTGGTCCACCGTTGTCATTGACTAACCGCCGTCATTGGCAGTGGCTAAAGACCATCATCAAAGAGGGACGGCGGTCCGCCGTCTTCAGCAGTATACTCGATCAGCTCTCTGGCCTGTATGGCGGTCCGCCGTTCAAGATGGCGGTCACTTCTTGCCTGCCATAAAATACTTCATTTCTTCTAACTCAACATTTTGGCTTTCATTCGCTTGGTTATTCCAAAATATACGCATTCACCTGAAATATTCACCAAACTAACATCAAAATTAGGCACAATGATGACAAAAACACACAATTTAACTGTGCATTTGGATGTAATGAGTGGTGTTGTGGCCGCTCATCAGCATCTCACCTACTGGATTCTGATGTTCAACCTTCACCTGTTGGAAATTTGGACACTTAGCTACATACTCAGCTATGTCCTTTTTTATTCCTTCCCACAAGTAAACTTCTGTTATATCTCTGTACATCTTAGTGGTACCAGGATGAATGAAATACCTAAAACTTTGAGCATCTGTCAGCATCCTTTCCCTTAAGTCATCTATATTTGGAACACATAATCGAACCGTAGATCTTAACACTCTATCTCCCCCTTTAGGGAAAACTTGTCCTTTATGCCTACCAAACCTACGCTTCAACTTAAGCAAAAATGGATCTTTATCCTGTTTTTTCTTCACCTCTACTACTAAAGAAGACTCAGACACATTCAGAACCAACATACTACCATCAACAGCTTCAACCATTCCGACACCTAAGTGTGCAAGTCGGTGTGCATCTTTAGCAATCTCCTTCTTACCCCCTTCAATATGAGACAAACTACCCATCGAAACTCTATGAAGGGCATCAATTACAATATTTGCCTTATCGGGGTGGTAAAATACTCATATCATAATCTTTGAATAACTCCAACCATCTCCTCTAATGAAGATTTGGATTCTTCTGCTTAAACACATATTGGAGGCTTTTATGGTCAGTGAAAACGTCAACATAGACACCATACAAGCGTGTCTCCACAACTTAAGAGCAAAGACTACAACCGCCAACTCGAGGTCATGAGTTGGATAGTTCTTCTCATGGACCTTGAGTTTCCTAGAAGCATAAGTTATGACCTTCCATTCTATATAAAGACACAACCAAGAACAACATGAGAATTATCACAATAAACCGCAAACCCTTTATTACCCTCTGGCAAGGTAAAAAATGGAACCAAGTCAACCTACCTTTCAAGTCCTTTAAAGTCTTCTCATAAGATTGTGACTATTCATACATAACTTTCTTCTGTGTCAATCTGGTAAGAGGATCTTTTAAAGTAGAAAAACTAGGTAGGAATCTCCGATAGTACCAAAATAACCCCAAAAAACTTTTAATTTTAGTCGGAGAGGTGGGTTTAGGAAAATTCTTCACAATATCAATCTTTTGAGAATCGACCTGGATACCATATCCAGAAACAACATGCCAAGAGAAGCTACAGATTCCATCCAAAACTCACACTTTATAAATTTAGCATATAACTGATAGTCTAGGTTGGGGGGATCTTTAGGATAATATTTAAATGATTAGCATGATCTTCCTCACTCTTGGAATAAACTAGAATATCATTAATAAACATAATGACTAAAAAATCAAGATGAGGCTTGAATACTCTGTTCATAAGATCCATGAAGGCAATTGGGGCATTAGTAAATCTAAAATATATGAATACAAACTCATAGTGATCATAACGAGTATGAAAGGCAATATTCAGGATATCACATTCCTAACCCTAAGTTGTTGGTAACCGGACCTGAGACCTATTTTAGAAAAGACATTGTCACCCTGAAGTTGGTCAAAGAGGTCACAAATTCTGGGGATGGGGTATTTGTTCTTCATGGTGACTTTATTTAGTTGTCAGTAATCTATACATACAGGGAGAACCGTCTTTCTTTCGCACGAATAAGACAAGGGCTTTTCAAGGTGAAACACTAGGCCTAATGAACCCTTTGTCTAATAGGCCAGCTAACTGGTCTTTGAGTTTTTTAGGTTTTACTAGCCATCCTATAAGGAGGAATCTATATGGGTTGTGTACCCGGAAGAAGATCAATCCTGAAATTAATATCCCGGTCTAGTGGAATACCAGGTAGATTATTTGAAACTCTAACAATTGGGACTGACTGTATAGTGGGAGTCTCAGAATCAGAGTCCTTAACTCTAACTAGATATTATATACAACCTTTAGAGATTATTTTTTCTTTCTCTTAGGTAGGAGACGAAACTACCCTTAGGACCAATGGAACTACTTCCCCATTTCTAAGGCTGTTCACCTAGAAGTTGAAACTTGACTATTCGGATCCTATAATAAATAAAAGAAAAATATGAATATTATGCTTAGAATTACGTTAAAATCCACCATATCTAATTCTACCAAGTCTGCTGAGGTGACTCTCCCAAAAACTAAAACTGGGCAATTTCAATAGATCCTTTCAGCTACTATGGAATTACCAACTAGATTTGAAACTAAGAATGACTCTAAAATCTGAACAAGACTAACCCCAAACTTTATGGAAACATATGGTGTAACCAAATACAAGGTAGCCTCTAAATCCATCAACACAAAGCAATCAACAGAGAAGACTTATAATATACCAGTGACAATATCTTTTTCTTAGTCCTGGTGGGACCCTAGTGTATATAATCGATTTTGGCACTGACCGCCACCGGTTACAAAAGTAGCACCTTATGAAAATCACGGGCTGGAGGAATTTCTGAGGTGGTAGACTGCTCTTTGCTTGAATTCTGATTTTCTTTCCTTCTCATAGGGTATGTCTTAACCCTGTGACCCGACTAGCCACAACCAAAACACCCATCTTGCCTAACCAAGCATTTCCCCCATTGTTTCTTCCCACTCTGAGTGTAAGTGGGATAATTCATAGTGTTGGTTTGAATAATACCCTGAGACCTTTCCCCATAGGGTTTTTTTTAAAACTGCTTATTCCTAGTAGTGTGGACTGGTGCACCAGCTAAAGACGGAGCTGGTGTTGAAAAACTTTGCTAAGACTGAGGCCTGTTGCCTTCATTATGATTCTTCTGTTGATGACCAAGACCAGAATGATTGAATCTATCCCTCTTGTTCTGTTTTTCCCTCTCTCAACTTCTCCTCCTTCTTTTACTGAGCATGCATCTAAGTATGGAGTTATTCATGTCTCCAATCAACATAGTTGTCTTGCACTCTTTCTTTACCAAACCATTACTACTAAAAACATACTTCTTATCTCTCGAATTAAAAACCATCTTAGGAGCAAATCTATAAGGTTGGGTAAACTTCAGGTCGTACTCTTTCAGAGACATAGACCCCTACCTCAGACTAATAAACTCCTTAAACTTAGTTTCATGTACCTTGGGAAGAACCTATACAGAAAAGCCTAAAAAAATCACTCCAAAGACACCGGATCAGCACCATGAGCAGTAAACCCTTTCCACCAAGTAATGTGAGCCATACTTTAAGCTGATAGGATGCCAGCTCAGCTCTCTCTCTCCCAATCACTTGTATCACCAAAAAAATCTTCATAAGTTTATCCAGAAAATATTGAGGATCCTCCTCAACCTAGTACCAGTAAAAATAGGTGGAGTTATCCGAAGAAATATTGACCCTTGGCAGTAATATTTTTAATGACCCTAAAGGTTAGTTTTTTTATTTCAGGGTATTTTGACTATTTTCCCTTCCAGTGGTTTCGTTATATCAAATAAGTATGGTTCAAAGGTTGGTTTGGAATGGGATGAATTTTGATATAAAGTTTTAATAATTCTGAGTTTAAAGCTTTGAAGTGTGAAACGTAGAACTCTAGGGCTCATCTAGAGTTCGGGGACCTCATATCAAAAATCAGTTAGTTCCATCAACTCTGAAATGTTGAGTTTTGTAGTAGCCCCTTTATTTTTAGTTTTATCCTTCCCACTATTATTTTGAGGGGTTTGAGGGGATAAAGTTGAGTTTTAAGAAAAATGATCGACTTTGGTCAACATTCAGATTTAGAGTGCTCGAATTGAAAATCTGATGGTTCCGTTGGATTTGGAGGGTGGAATTTTGATTAGAATGCTAAATATCAACATATGGATGTTGATTGTGTTTATTTTTTTGTCTGGGATGTGGTGGTGATTAGACGTTGCTCGAATGGAGGCCATTCGAAAGCAAAAAAACATGAGTAACTTGATTCTTTGAGGCTAAAGGCAAGTTGAGGCTTTCTTTGGTCTTTTTATAAAGAATTAGTGATTACTTGCTTGTTTAAGTGTAATTGGGGACTATGATTACCTTGGTGTTGTCAGGATTTTATATGTCGGGGCCAAAGTAAGGGATTTATTACTTATGTGATTTCGTGACTTCATGAATTAGGCCCCTCTCTTGAATTGGTTGAAATGTCTTAATTTATTGATTATATAGTGTTAAAGTGAGAAAGTTGTGATTATATGATTTCTTGAGGATATTATTGATTGTATACTTGAAATGAAATATAAGTTGCCTTGATTTGATAAATGTAATTATAATTATAATTGGACTCCTTTGAGTTAAAGATTGGGGGCTTAATCTCATACTTGTTGTTGACATTCCCCGTGATGATTAGTTGATATCGTAGAAACCGAAACTGTAAAGTAGTTGAGGGTAAAGTGAGTTAGAAATAATGTTCTTAATAATGGTTGCCTATGAGAGGCTGGTACTAAGGTTTGAGGATTGAGATTGGAAAGTTGGGGGTTAGTCATGAAACCGATACATGGCATAGGCTTGAACAGTTGAAACTAAGAGGAATACTACTTCATCACTTGTGATAACTTGATTGCATTAATCATTGTTGTTGTGATAACTTATTCACAACTCAAATACTCTTACAGTGACTTGAATAGGATTCTATTATTATGGTGGTAACTTTTACATGATTTGATTTTTTGGAAACTTGACTCTTGATATCATTGTTGTGGTTAAAAATGGCTCGTAAATTTATATGAATTGTGGAATGCTAAAGACCTGACTATGTTAGACTTCGACGGCAGACATATACATGAAATAATGATAAAAATATTGAAACATGACTTTCAGACTTTAACAGTAGGCTTATAAATAAGATAATATAATAACATCGAACCTCGATAATATCAAACTTCGGCAGCGGACAACCTGACTGTGTTCGACTTTAGAAGAAGGTATATGATTGAGTTAATGTATGAACCAGTGATACCTTTTTGTGATGGTGTTCGGTAGGAGGTGAATATGGATAGAATACAAATGAACTAGTAATAAATTATGCTTACTTATTGATTGGTGTTGCCTTGAGGGTACTTGTTATTTGAGTCATACATCAAACTTTTGTTGCTACTTCCTGATACTTGAGGATATTCATGATTCATTATTACTTGTTGATTTTCCACTAATATTTAATCGAACTTGAGATTGTTGGCTATCCTGAGTTGATTACTGCTGTGATAGGATTAGTCATAGCTATACCTTTTAAGCATCCCTTATGTGTTTATATCTCTTATTTTATTTTTGTTGGTTGTGTTGCTATATATAAATTATTTACAGGTTGTAATATTAGAGGGTGGTTGTATGCCAGGAGTAGTCAGTAGTTCTTTATAGTTAGACCGACCGAGGATGCTGCTAACTACCGTGGTTTTGTACTCACCCTTGCTTTTTCTACAGTTTTGTACAGGTTCAGGGTATTGGATCCCATGATCATCATTCGTACTCATCCCGGCATCATTTGAGATATTTCTAGGCAGTTGCTCGTCCATTTAGCAGTTTTCGAATGTCTTTTACCATTTCTATTTTTGTATCTTTACTTAATAGAGATATTGAGAGACTGAAACTTTGTATGAACTCTCATTTAATGTCTTTGTATAGTGGCTACCCTGGTTTGGGATAATAAAAGACTTTTGCATTATTTATCTTACTTGTGTATTTACTTTTCGCACCTTGTATTAAATATTTCCTTGATTAATCGAGATTTATGGTAGCTTACCGGATTGGAAAGGTAGGTTCCATCACACCTGATTTTTAGGGCGTAACAAGCATTGTCCCCAACTTAGTTATTGACTTGGGAAGTCAATGCCTAGGCCATTAATTGCATGGCATCTCTGAATTTTGCAGTGATGAATTTTTTAGGTTGGTCTACATGAGTTATTTGGGGTGCATTTCTGGAAGGACGACCTAAAGCCCTGGTAGCTACGACCCTACAAAAAGGTTGTCGACGTGGAGGTATGATTATTTTGAAGAATAGCTCACATATTAGTAAAAATTTTGAGTTAGACTCCATAGCACGAGAGACATGAAGAAAGTGAGACTGTTTCCTAAACATTCTGTAGCCTCTCCATTGTAAGTGTCAATCGAATCACACCCATTAGGGAGACTCTACTAAATGCGGTTTTGGACATATCCTAGGATAACTGAACCATGGGATCTGATACCAAGATTGTAAGACCTGAGGCTACCCCTGGACACCACACAACAGTAAGGACCCATAAGTGAGCCCCCAGAAAGCTCTTGGCATGTGAATCTGTTCATAAACATAAGTATACAGTAGAAGCTTAACAAAAAGAGGCCATAAAGAGAACTCGTATGTCATACTGATAGTATGAATAATTTATGAGTTGGCCACAAATGGAAAACGTGAAACATAACTAAATATCATATGACACTATGTACAAAAACCTCTAACAAGATAGGGTGAACTATTAGGAAAATCCCCCAATCAGTTCTCAACATGACAAAATCAAAGGCATAAGTAAATAAAGAACAACTCCGGTCCCCGGCATGTAAGGACTCACCAAACTGTTCTGAGGTATGCTCCACTAACCTCAAGGCTGGATTGAAAACCTGTATTTGCATTAATAATAACATACATCCAAAATGGGTTAGTGTTATCGAATATACTGGTACAAGAGTATATGCAATAAATCATGTAATTATCATAAAGCTGAAATGTGCCAACCTGAGTAGTGATCCAATATAATAATGAAAAAAATAGCATGTTATAAATCAGGCCTTTTAAGCATAAAAAGGTAAAACATAGTTTATTAGACCAAAACATTAGTTTTTAACTTAAAAATCTTATTCATGAGTGGGAATTCATTCTAACCTACAGAAATTATACTATGATCTATGTGTAGTCTAGTAATCTTGACCCACACAAAAAAGGGTCCAGTATTCTGACCCCATACAGGCAAAGATGTCACCCTAAACTTGCCACGACTAGGTCTAAGCTGTAATGCCTAAGATAAGGATCTTTAACTAGAAAATTTTAAATAACTTAAGCTGGAAAACCCAGTTTTGTACTAAAACTACCTCACTGATGGGATATCATACTTATGTCTTGTTCAGTCAGTTGGTCAGTTTCAGCAGTTGAGTTCCCTTTATTCTAGTTACAACCTTTATTCAAGGACGAATGATCTTAAGGGGGAGATAATATAACACCTTGAATCTTGTTCCTTGGTTATAATATCCTAAACAAAGTGTGGTATGAGTACTTGAAGTGATTAGAGGTCATAAACAACTCAAAACACAAAGTTGAGTTCAAGGCTCCTTCATTATGCTTAGTTTTGATGTTACTTCATGCTTGGATCAAACTTAACTGACCTTATATTTTGATCTATAAAGAGTTAAGTGACTTATGGCCTATCCACAGAAAGATAATTGAGCCTAGTTTCAAAGAAACAAACCGAGTGTCTTATTCAGTTTGGAGTAAAAAGTTTTGGCCATTTTACTAAAGACTGCACTAGAGTGAAATGCCCCAGGTGCCAAACCACGACTCGTGGTTTGCAGGAGCACGACTCATGATTTTCAGATGTACAACTCGTAAAGTGATTCATACTGCATGACCATAAGCTTCTTCTTTTATTGTTAAGTCCCCGTGAATCCAAACCACAACCCGTACACTTTAAGATAACGACTCGTATTGTTAAACCTTAGAAACTCAAAATTTCATCCCCCTTTGTACGATCCACATCATAAGTTGTGATGTGGAGAACCATGACTCATGGTGCATGACTCATACTGTTCTGCCCCAAACCAG
>JBDJHY010269214.1:0-10380 GCA_039654485.1 Withania somnifera
ACATAATTAGCAACCGAAGCCCAGAAATCACAAACTCACAGTCGAACTTGACTTTGTTTGGCCTTCCGGAGCTAACAGAACTGTCGGAATTTAATTCTGAGCTTGTCTTGAAGGAGAGTTGACTTTAGTCAACGAGTACTAAATTTAAGGCTCTAAAATAAGGAATTTGAGATAATTCTCGACCGAGTTGCTAGGGATCCGAACTATCGGTTCCAGCAAGTCATAAATGACTTGGGGAAACTACCGAAATGCTCTAGGATGAAAGAACACTACATATTTATCATACATAACCTTAAGGATCATTACATTTTTAAATCCACAAATTCAATTCACATTTTATTCTATCAAACCCCAACACATACGCCTTTTAGAACAATTTCATTAGCTCAGTTTAGTTAATCTATGTCTAGCATCAACTATTAATCTAAAATATTTCTAAGTCCTTGCTTTCATTATCTTCCCTAGTTTCAACTATTCTTTCTCAACTAATAAAGAGAACAAATTAATTGGAGTTTCCAACCCCTAACATGTTTTAAATCATGAAGATAATGGAATACCAATACCAAAAGTTAAATTTATAAGAAAATAATCAACACTCAGTCACATTCATTAATCCGTCAATGCACACCCCTAAGAAATGAGAAACTAGCCACTCATAATACAGAAAGAGATATCATACCCCTCGTTATTTCTTTGATCAGCCATAAATGCCAACTTAAATATTAGATCCAAAAAATTTTAATAAATATGGGGTGATGAATGTTATTCAATTCTCTTCACCTCATTCACTAGGGTTTCCAAATCTAAAACCAAGGTAAAACAAGGTCTAAAATCTGAGAGAAAGCTATTTATATGTCCCTAGAAAAAGTAGACATCAAAAGAAAAACTTTCCCTTCGTCTCCATTTTGTGGTCTACATAAGTGATTATGTGTTCTGCATAATGGTCATCATGATTTTTATGCCTTCACTGGAAACGGTATGCAAAGTGTGTATGTGATCCGCATAAGCAGTTATACAGTCTGTATAATTGTATCAATGACCAATATAATATTGCTTTAGATAGACCTCTTCTGGAATGTAACAGACTGAATAATGGTTCTCATAGCCACTTTCAATAATACACTTAGCTTCTTCTTCTCTATAGTAGTCCATATAATAGTTATGTGGTCCACATAATCTATTATGTGGCTAATAACTCCTTTAGTAGTCAACACATTTTTAGCAGTGGTCTAGTGTTTTTTGCACTGGTTTTGCCTCAAATCCTTGATTTTCATTGTGATCCTAGATTCATTGCTCAGAAAACACATTATCATAAAAAGTATTCATAATTACGTTAAAAAAATAAGTAATAATTCATTTCCAAAGGCTCAGTAAGTTGGGATTCCACCAACTTATCAAACCCCCAAACTTGAACTACTGTTTGTCCTCAAACAATGAAATTCAGTGTTTGAGTGCAAGGAGTTATGATCCAATCAATCAAAATCACACATGGCAATTGACCAAAGAGGAACCACTAGGGAGGGACTTCTAGACTTACAACTATACACAAATTAAAAGATACCCTTAAAGAGATAAAAAAAAACTTTTATTTGAGATATGTGCGGTGTTTCCCACAACTCAACTATCAAACACTTCATTCCATGAAACAAAATGCTCTTAGTTTGCCTTGATCACACTTTTATCATTCTTTTAAAGTCCTTTGATTAAGAATGGTACTTATCTACTCATTTCGAGGTTGGAATGCCATGTACATTAAAAGATAGAATCCCACCTCATTTCTGAATTTTCCACGACTTGGTATTACTAGAGAAGAATTTATGCCCATACTCTGAGATAGATGTTCAAATGCAAAAATTAGTGGAATAGACTTGCATATATTATAGTTTTCCACTAATATAGCCCAACCTTATTTTGAATCACTTAGGACTTGCGGGGAGCATTTTGTGTTAGGAAATAAGGAGATAGGTAAGATTCATGAGTGCGTTTGTCACACCCTTTTTTATTTCACTCCTTGTCTGTTATACTCAAGATTTCTTTCCTTCCTTCAA
Organism: Withania somnifera; assembly: GCA_039654485.1. Taxonomy (NCBI): domain Eukaryota; kingdom Viridiplantae; phylum Streptophyta; class Magnoliopsida; order Solanales; family Solanaceae; genus Withania; species Withania somnifera. The sequence continues at coordinate 2,049 of JBDJHY010269214.1, forward strand.
GGTGTTACAACTACATTCCTCCTTGGAAGTGTTTCAACCTCATCATTCCTTGAAATTGTTTTAGATTCTTTGCTTCCCTTTCACGTATTCATTTCATCACCTCACACCTCCCCCATATGTATAAATAATTCATCCTTACAATTATTATTTTCTTTTTTTTTATACGGAGGGTGTTAATGTTAACTCCTTTCCATTTGTACATATTCATGCCTCGTGTGTCCTTTCCTTTTACCCCCAAACTTAGGCATTATGCCTACATATGTTTTTTAGAGCATAAAAGGGGTTGAAGTACTGAATCTTGCATCGTCATGCCTATGAATCTTATGAAATGGTTTTCAAGAAAGGGTTGTAGGCTCAACGGGGTTAATTAAGGATTTTGGTATGGGTTTAATTTCCATTTTTTGTCAAGTGGTAGTTCAAAGAAGGCCCAAATTCATTTCTAAATAAAGAATGAACTATGATTTCACCTTGGACTACAATTTGGGCAAGTTCTAGCCTATTTCCGAGAAATTGAACTTACAAAGTTCTCACCTCAAAAGGCTCTCCAAATTCGGAAGAATTTAGCTAGTCCCACACTCAATCAAAGTAGTTGAATTCAACAAATCATTTCCAATTTTTCAATCTCTTGTTGAGAGATCAAGCCAAGCCAAGAATTTGAAGTTCAAGGCTCAATACAATGTCTCAAGTTTCGTCTTATTCTCTTTTTCCATTTCTCACACACCCAATTGACAACCAAATTCTTTTTTGAAATCTATTTTTTTTGTTTAAATTTTTGGTATCGTTTCAACTTGTTCACTACTCTACAACATGAAATTAAATGAGACATTCACCCTTAAGAAGGTTGCCTATTGCATCTATCATAGGGGTATGCCACCCGGTTCGACCAGAAATAAGTAAAAAAAAGAGAACTCCGATGCTCCTTGGGAATGAATCGTGGTGTGAAGAAAACCCTCAGATTTTATTTTCTGCACTAAATATACATGCTCAATTCTAAGTTAAGATGGCCCAACAAAGGCACTTGGAGTGACCATATTTGAACTAGAGCATGGATGAGAGATCATCGGATTTTTAAATAACTCAATGGGGCTTACGTGTGCACATGTGTGCTTAACAACCCATTCAAATGCCAATGCATGAAATATAACACAAAGTGACTATGCACCCAAATATTTGATACAAACCCAATGGGAGTGAAGTTCCCTCATACAGGTGACATACCTAAAAAAGAAATAAAATAATAATAGATATTTTACAAAATCAACACCCCCATACGAGTAACAATACAATAATGTAAAAAAACACATTAGACACCAAACATGGGAAAAGACAGTCATCACAATCCAAGACGGGAAACAATAATCACGACCCGAACATGGGATAACATAAAATAAAAGCAGGTAAAGTCAACAAGGCCTAACATGGGCAATAACAGTTACAACAGCACAGAAAGACCAATAAACATCACAACTAATCATATACAACAAGTAAAACAAAAGTAATTCTCAAATTTGAGCCACCATAGTACAGTATACAAATAGGGTACCCCATCCCCACTAAAATGACAAGATTGTCCTTAATGCAATCAAAAATCAAGAGAAGAAGTTAGAACTCCCTGTGGTATACTAAGGGTCGGAAAGGTGGTGTAGGACCAGAGACAGAGGTAGCTAAATCGGAACCAAAATCTTAAGCCTTATAATACTGGGCTCGGGTTCTAGTGGATACATCCATTTGGTAATTTTGTTCATCCACAATAAACTGCTGCTGTGCGATCTCAAGTTGCTACTCGTCCATGTACCCCTCAAGTACTCCATATTTAGCTACGGTTGGTAGATCCTCAGTACCTTTAGGATCATCATCCAACCTATTATCAAGGTTAAAATCAAAGTCAGAGACATCAAAGTTGGCATTAGTATCTTTGATCTTGTTCAGCTTGTCTTTTAACACATACATCTCTCCTTTGAAAGTCTTTACATTCCTACATGAGTTTGACATTTGGATTCGGACAGGCTTAAAAGATTTTTCAATAAATGTTTTTAGTGTTTGAGCTTTTCCACTAGCTTGGACAATGTGACACATTGCACTTATTCATATCAGTGACTTGGTAAAAGTCGCTGAGGTTTTTCCCTGGTTGGGGTGGATGCCTGGGTGGTATAAAAGAAGGGGGCTACAGTCATATATCCATGGGGGGTGGGAGTATTGGTGGGAGGAATGTTATACTGTGCAAGTGCATTATCCTAATCATAATCAACCGCCTCGGTTGATGCACTATCTTCAGCTGAATTAGTGGGTAAGGGAAATGTGTCCTCAATGATACGATGCTTCTTTGAAGAAGGGTTGTAATCATCTTGGCTTTTTATGAGGGAAATTTAGGAGTGCACGTGTAATGACACATTAATAAATTGTGGGTACTGCATCCCTAGCATATAAATAAGAGATGAGGCAAGGAAAGGTATGTGGTCTCTAAGTTTTGCATGCCCGAATGCTGATTTTGGAAGAAATGATTTCACCTACATTCAAGGGAACTCCACTCATGATGTAGTTTATAAGTATCCACTTTTCTAAGGTAGGTTGGTTGTAGCTTTTATTTGGGCAGAAATATGAGCAAATAAATCTCAGCCAGTGCTTGGCTTGAATGGAAAAATCCCTTTTATAGATAGTGCCACTAAATTGTGGGCTCACCTTTTGAAATATCCCTCTCCACCTAAACATATTGATAATTTTTGTTGGAGAGCTTGTCTAGGTAGGTTGGATCATGAGGTCCATCATACCCAAAGTAGATATTGTTTATGGCCAATGAAAAGCAATCAACTTCCCTCTCGTGCACTTTCACACTATGTTCACAAGGTTTGCTCTAGCCATTTTGCCCACTTAACTCTTCTTTAGAGATTGGCCTTGTAAGTTGAATAGAATTATTGAATGATCTCAAGAAAGAACGTGGCATCGAGATGGCTGAAAAATTCCCCACCTAGATTTTCAATTTGATGCTTGATTTTTTGAAATAATCCCTTGACCCAAGATGTCAAAACATCACCCTCAATGAAACCCTAGTTCTCCTTACCCTTTATATATACAACGTTCATGCCTCAATTCAGTTGCACAAGACTCTTCACTAACATTCAAACAACTTTTATGTTCAACTGTGGCTAATATGGCTGCAACTTTGCTTTTTTCCTTTGTCTGTCATGGCTCCTATGTTGGATCTAGTGGTGCGCTTAGGTGACATATCTATAAAATATTGTTAGCCTAGCCCAAAAACTAGTACAAAACGCATGATAAATAGTCATATAGAGTTGGTGGATTGCCAGCATAATCAGACATTATGTAGACCGCATAATCACTTATAGGGACCGCACAATGCTTCAAATATGCCTTTAGAACCAAGGTGCCTTCTATCAACTTATGTAAACCATTATACAGATTGTATAATCAATTATATGTAATACAAAATGCATCGCATGGGAATACAAAGACAAGATACATTTTGACAAGATATATGGATTACATAATGCACCACAGATGCTTCTAGAAACCAAATGTATTCTTCTAGCATATGCGGTCTATTATGTGGAATGCATAATTTCTTATGTAGAGGGCATAACGTGTCACATACATTAGCAATCAAAATTTCAACCCAACATTTTGTAGATCATGCAATATTTAAATCAGCATCATTCTTATATGATTTTATATGATTTTGAACAAGCTATTATGTTAAGGGTTCAGGGTCATTAGATTTCCATGAAAATCTCAACGTCACGAAGTGAAATTGAGAAACCACCAAGAATATACACATACCAACTTGAAGTGTGGCAAGAAATTTACAACAGAGCCCTTAAAAATGACGTCACCCACTCCATCATCGTGACAAATCATCATACTCCAATCAGGATTACTCAGACTTCACCCCTGCAACAATCAACCATAATTATTACTCCGATCAACAAAATCCATCCCAAGCTCCAAAATGAATTCTAGTTGAATTGAATTTCCATAAAATAGCTCAAACTCAAACTAAACGCCCAAGACTTGAACTAAAGGTCCAACTGACTGAAGTCACATTCTAGATTTAATAAAACTATCAAAATTTGATTCTTATATCATTTACTAAGAATTCACTTTGAAGTTCCACTATTTCAAGTTTAAGCCCTTAAAACAGGAAAGTGACATAACAAGGTACATAACTTCTAGGGAACAAAATTATCGATCCCATCAAGTTATAAATGACTTGGGTAATATAACATAAGGCTATAAACACTAAAAAGTAAAAAAGGCAAGTAAATGACCACGTAAGTCATTACACATTATTAGGGTTGAGAACTTCTCAAACCTCAAGAAGAACCTGCCCTATACTCCAGACCATACAACACTTACAAAAAATATCCAAAAAATGCCACCAACTTCACACTACCATTATCAACTACAAAAAACTTATCATTCCCAACACGACCATCGATGATACATACTCATAATAGGGAATAAAACTCAACTTAATATAAGGGATACATAGTTTGAAATGTTAATTTAAATCTAATGTTTCCTAACGCACACTGAGTTATAATAAAACTCTCGCATTTAGGCTTGAAAGCCTTTTATATGAAATGAATACAACTTTAAACACTTGGGATGTTACAATAAATATCCATTTTATTCTCTAGAGAAGAGAGAAGAGCTTCTTGGTGATTAAACTCCATATCTCATTGCAATTTGGATATTAATGTACCTTGCTAAGAATACTCGACCATAAAATTTTTTGTAGTAAGTTTATTGGAAAGATTCATCTCATTCCTAACAAGAATACGTTGGAATGTGGATAAACACATATTTAGATATCTTCGAGGAAGCATTCATTGAAATATGGTTAATGACATATTTATATATCTTCAAGGAAGCATTGGCATAAGTTTATTTTATTCTAATGAATACAAGTCAGAGATCATTGGCTATGCAGATGTAGGGTTCTTATTTGATCCACATAAGGCTCAATCTCAGGTGGGCTATTTGGTTACATATGGAAATACAATAATATCTTTCTGTTTATTGAATCAAAAATAGTTGACTCTTCTTCAAATCATGCAGAAAAAAATAGTCATCCATGAAGAAAATTGGTTGTGTGTTTGGATGTGGTCAATGGCTCATTATATTTAGAAAAATTGTAGTTATCCTTTGAAAAGGGATATTTAGACGACAATGTACAAAGATAATGCTATATTTATGGCTCAACTAAAGAAAGGATACATCATAGAAGACTGAACACAATGTATCACACATGATCTTCAATAAAATAGTGAGATAGACTTTCAATATAACCGTTAAAGTCATTATATAATGACTTATTCACTAAGGCATTGTAAACATCAATGTTTGAGAAGTTAAGATGTGATATTGGCATATGTCATCTCTGAGATATCAAGTAATGTTTTCATTAGGGGAATTGAAATATGTGTTTTTCTCTTTTCCCTTAATCAAGATTTCCCTAATTAGTTTTTCCTGGTAAGGTTTTAAGTGAGGAAGAACTCAAGTCCTATTACAAGATATGTGTAATTTTTTTCCTTTTCTAGCATTTTCTTACTAATTTTTTTCTAGTAAGATTTATCGAGGCACATTATATATGGACATCTAAGGGGGAGTTTTATGAATACAATGAATTAGTAGACTGTGTATTTACTTTATACATGCAAGTCACGACATAAAACCGTTCATTATGGAACCTATCTCAACCCAAAAAAGATAAGCCAACCCCAATACAAAGCGATAACAAAAGTTCAAAGTAAATAAATATGTGAGAAGGCATAAATATGAATATCAATATAATCGAAAACTCCCAAAACTAGGTTTTCAAAATATACAAGCTTTTAAATACGAATACAAGATCAAAGTTGTTTACAAATATCTGAAATAATAAAAGACTCAAACATAATATAATGAGGTACATGGTATGTGTGGGGCGGATCTAATAGCTACCTCAAGATAAAAACCTTCAAAAAATGTAGAAAGGTCAAGAATGAGTATAAAAACAATAGCCTCATCCTTGGTCGACCCTAAAACAAAGCAATAATGACAACACCCAACTCAACCAAACTTTCTGAAATATCTAGCCTAACCAAAAATATAATCTCATAGAAAGCATATGCATGAACCAAATAAGCCTTCCCCAAGGCAATTAATTTTTAACCAGGGGTTAATTTTAAATAATAAAACTATGATCAGAACACCACCTCAACAAGTACACTTGTATCATCAACAATGAGCTCAAATCAGGGTGAACAACACCACATGTCAATATCATCTATAAAAGAGGTAAATCATCAACCACAACAAGATCAATATAACTAAATGCAATATGAAATCAAAATGATACATGTATTGCCTATCAATACACACTTGCTACTGACATTTGTCTAGTTGGGACTAATGGGAGACACATGAGGTCTATGTACTCATTCAAACAAATCTTACTTCAAACCAAAACTCATATTACCTTGCCAAAAACCATTTCTCTTAAGTTCTTTATAAATTATTCCTCAAGTTCAAAATGTATTATACTAGCAAGGCTAAATTTGAGTCTCCATCTTGGGGAACTTATATATTTATCTAGTAGCCATGAAAGATATGACTGGATGACCTTTTTTTTTTTTAGAAAATATGATGCTTGTTGGTTATTTTTGTTTGATACTTCTTTATAGACCAAAAAATCACATTTTCCTAGAATCACTTCCCTTTGGGTCTGTATAATTTGCCTGAAATAATTTCCTATTAGGTCTTTTCAATCATTTTAAGCTCTTTTAAAGCGATGTATTAGTTAGTTGGTGGATGTTTATATATTTTCTTCCTCGGGAAATTTTGTATATTTCTTTCAATTATTTCCATTTTTATTGATAAGTGGAGCTTTACTTAAGCTCTCTTAAAGAATGATATAAAGGTTCTAATTTGTAGAAACTTGTTATAGTGATTCTATGATAATCTCTACCAGGTAATTCTTTATTTTCATTATTATTATAAGCCTTTTAGGCTCAAATCTTCCAATTTTATCGTTATATTAGGCCCTATTATGTACCATATGATGTATGAGTTGTGTTCTAGATATTTGTATAAATATTTCCTTTTTACAAGTTGTTAGGTTTACAGACCCATTTTTTAGTTTGGAATTTGACCCTACTATATATATAACAATATAGGTCTTGTTTTACTCCTCTTGACATGTAGGCTATATTTATTATAGCTTTATATGAGTTTTGAGTTTCGTACATGATTGTTGGATAATCGGGCATGCTTCTCAGTGACATCATAGGAATCCAGGTAAGCTACGGTGTACTTTCTTCAGACTGGTATTAGTGTAGTATATGTATGTTAAAGAATAAGCTCGAGGTTAACATTACTACTCAGGCACCGATTTTCTTATTCTTTCGATCTATGGATTACTTAGCTGGCTTGTGTCTTAACTACTTACCCTAGGGATGTATTGCCCTATCCGTATGTCTCACGTTGACTCTAGAATGTAGTGTGGGTAGGGGAGGAGTAACACCTTTGATGCATATTGTTATATGCTGTCTAGGATTGTAATGAGGTTGATGAGGGGATTATACTAGTGATTAGATCTTAGTAGCCCTATAGTTTGGTTGGTGTGTTTAGAGCCGATCTAAGTAGGCTATGTTTTTTATGTTTTACCTGAGCTGTATGTGTGTTTAGGGAATGTATGGTCCTTTAGGCCATACATATCCGGTACGACTATGTTGTTTAGTTAGCAACCTTAGGTGCTGACATTGTACCTAGCAAAATACATCTTTGTTTGGTAGTTAGTATCCTTTTATGATTCTACTATTACGTAGCTCGGTGCAAGCCTCGGAGTGTGTTGTATTAGAATAAGCTATGATAGCTATGTATCTTTCCTTATATAGGTGTGTACTCAGCCCTCATTGAGCACCCACTAACATTCATGACATCCTAAGTATGATTAGTTGTGGCTTGAGATTGTAGTTGGTCTAGGAAAGGATATACCTTGTGATTAGGTCTTGGCAGCGATCCTATGGATTCTGTTAGCATCCTTAAACCAGTTTAGCTTGTTGATTGGATCTGTGTAGTAAACATGCATTTAACATTTTCAAAGGTAGCCTAATTTTGACAGATTAATAACTTAAAACTGATTTCATATATATATATATATATATATATATATCCTCCATAACTATGATCATGAGCAACACCCGATTCATTTTATTGATTTACTGAGGAAGGTGTGTACATATTTTTCATCCCCATATTTATAGTCCGTGCGAACAGATTATTTAGGTACCTCAGGATATATCATGAGATATTTCCTTGGTTCTGGAAATGA
>JBDJHY010269224.1:0-10380 GCA_039654485.1 Withania somnifera
AATTATTTCTAACAATACTTACTTCTTAAAATAATAATTCTTCAACATAAATTGGTATGCTGACGTAACAAACAAAAGTTAAATAAAATAAATTGTCTAAATTTAATACTACTGAAAAATAATTAGCAGAGTCGTTATACAAGCTCTGCTCATTAAGTTCCACAACTAGCCTACGGTTAGTCAAATTACCGACTCAACATACATCACCCACTCAATGAATTATAACCACCAAGTACTATAATATAACAAGAAAATATTAATCACACCATTTAATAATCATTTATCTTCTTATATTTATGGCCATTCTTAATTGTTTGAAGGATGTAACTAAGTCATTAATTTTGAATTATCACCTTCTTTGGAGGCTATCCCTTGAGGTTCTTATCTATCAACAAATTCTATAGAATGTCTAGATAAGCAATTCAACCACAAGGCCAAGTCAATAATTTACTAATTTTCTTAATAATTTTTTTTAGGTATCAACAAATTCAGTTAGTTTGCTACTATAAATAATTCAAATCTTGTTATTTTGTCAAGCCTTAAGAATTAGCTCAAAAAAGAAATTGAAAGATAACATCACTTAGCCAAACTAAATGATATAATAATTATTTGAAACCAATTATTATATCAAATAATTGGCCTGCTCAAGAATCCGAAAATGATATAAACCTCAATCAATGAGAACAATTAAGTCAATCACCTTCATACGACTTCACAGAGTAACAACTCACATAGTTTCACTTTGATTATACATGAAAGCGACCGGTCACTTTATTCTACCACAATCTTAAACAATGACAAGAAGTAACTAATTCACAATATAACCAAAAAAGTTTATTAGCTTAAAAAAAATCTTTAATAACAATCATATTATGAAATACAAGCTCACTATAAAGTTAAATTACGAATAGTCAATTAAGCTCTTTTTACTATTTATATTTTCAACTATTCATTATCCTTTATTTACATTACCAATTGGATCCTCCGAGGTTCCAATGCGAACTCATTGACATACCAATTGGAATCAACTAGGTTTAAATTGAGCTTTATTGATATACCAATTGAAATCATCTAGATACCAATTCGACCCAATCCAGTACTAAATGGTTAGAACAGCATGATAGAAAGAAGAAAGTGAATGACTCTAAATTAATGCCTTATATCCTTCTGATAATTTGACGTGGACGTCTACACGCCAATCCGCTAAACTCTACTTAACACTTGCTCATGTACCTATAGGATCAGTGAACGTAAAGCTCTAATACCAACTTTCACGACCCGGATTAACGGATCGTGTGAGCACCTACACTATTCTAGATAGCTAGGAGAACTCCTTATCAACTAACAGTTAAAAAGAAAGTCTAACAATAAATTTAAATATGAAAAATTAATATAAAACTAAAAAAAGATATTTAATAAATAACTTAAAGCGACAACATCTATTCCTCAAAACTTGATCAAATATATACAAAAGCATCCTAAATATAGAGTGAGAGATAATAAAATAAAAGACTCTAACATTTATGTGGAATGATGTACAGAGGTTGGTGCTGAATACATCCATTCATCTAGTAACCGCAAAATTAACTTGCATCCAGACTAGACCCCCCAAAAGGGGTGTAACAAGAGTAGTATCAGTACAAAATACACATACTGGTAGGCATCCTAGGTCGACCAAGGTTACTTTAGGAAAAACTAAAATAGATTCAATAGAATAATCATGACATCATAAAAAAGATATCATTCGGTTATGTTATCATTATCATAATTTCCTCTTCTAAAGTTATAACATTCCAACCACTCTCTAAACTCAACCATCAAGATTTTTTCACCACCAACATCTACTAGTCTCATTCATATGCACTATCAATCATAGTCTCAATACTAATTCATCACTGTTAATTCTTTATTAACATTACCTCTTTCTTTACCCACATCTGTAAGATCAACCCAGTAAAAATAACTAAGTCACTCTAAAACAAGTTAACAACTTAAGCACCTTCTTACAACAATAAGAAAACTATGCATATATCAAGTAAGACCTAATTTTAGGAAGTATGATGAAAACAATCCACAAAGCATATAAAAAATAAACACAAAGTTTCACTTTCTTAAGAAAATCATACAATCAGTCTCAAAGTAAGTAATCAAACAGAAAACACAAATCAACTCAAATTTCATCCATCAAACAAGAGACCTCAAATCTCATTGGCAAAATTTATGGATAATTCTTGAAAAGTGTAAATTTAACTATTGGTAATTGGAATTATTTATTTAGGATTATTCAGCTAGTGCATCACTTTAGATCACTTTATTATCAATTCCTTTATTATTATTATCGTGCCGAAACATATCACCGGATCCAATATATAAAGTAGTTACAACACAAGACTGTAGTAAATCAATACTGACCTCAAGTTGAATCATGTTAGAATTCATCACATCTCACTCATTTGTACACACATGCTAATGAGTCTTATTTTGCCCAAATGTCATGAACTTGAGGGGACATCCTAGGATCCATGTACTATATCAACGTGGTATCCGCTCCACAATATATCTGCTCGTCCATAAGCTCACATCAAACTCGAGCCACTTAAATCACAGGATAGCATGCATATCATAACTGCTCGTCCATGAGCTCACATCAGACTCGGGCCACCCAAAAATAGAATAAATTATATTCTCTCAGTCTTTTCAAAATATCTTAGTATGTTCTCATACTCAATTATCTCTCAAGATATCATTAAATTTGTAAGTTACTTAAAGACAAATTTCAAGAGTTATAAACTTATTTACGCATGCAATATTGAGCCAAATAAATAGTCAACCATAGTTTATGCCCATAGACCAACCAACAAGCTTAATAATTCAATCGGATACAAGAGACTATATTAAGTTTAACTCCACATTTAGGCTACAATCCTTCTTCTCAGGCTACTAAGCAATATTATATAATCACATTCAAATTTGATTAAATTCCTCGTCAACATAATTTAACTATTAACATACTTAATCATCTTATTTAAATCAAGTCCTCTTTCAGGCTCATGTACATAGCACATAATACCATAAAGTATTTCGCATAAGCAATCACTAAGTTCAGCTTTCAAGTTTATTATATAGTCTTGATAGTTAATTCATTTCAACTTCATGCTCGTAGTTGTAGACTTGATTCTACCGTCAATTCTATGTTATGAATGTATAAACAAACCTTATTCTACTACTCATTAAACCATAGCCAACCTCGACCAAAGATCTTGAAACAAGCAACTCACACTAAGGATGTCCTTTCGTTTCCTTCATGCCTTGGAACATTCAATCATCTAAAATAATCAAACAATTATAAGAGTAATAAATCAATTACCCTTCAAATTGATATTATGGGAATTCAAACCCACTAATTCTACCCTTCTTCGTGATCTATGACATTAACCCTAAATATAAAATTCTTACTCTAACAACCCTAAACATAAAATCCTAATTTATCAGAATTGTAATTAGTAATCCTATTATAATTCTCGGTAACCACGAAATTATCATATGGAGAAGTAACCAATTCACATATATTATCCAGTTTATACTTATTTTATCAATAATTCTAAATGATTAAGGCATCATTAAGTTATCATTGCACAATAATTACTCAAAAACGTTCCTATTAATTATTATTGTAAAATACAAAACCTAACTTATTTCAACCCTACCATTAACCTTCCAAGACTTACAAAGCATTTACAGTTTACCATCCTAATCATTGTCTAATCAATCTTACGTACCTATAATGACATCTCAACCAATCATTGACCACACTTTTCCGCTAAACCTGGGCAACAAATTTCAACAGAACTCACAAAGAATTTCATTTTTTAAAATTAATATGATAACCCTTTAGGTCCATTTATTCGAGAAGTCAATGCATGTAAAGAAAATTTTGAGCTTTGCTTTGAAGATTTACCTGAGCAGTTGGTCATCCTCCTCATTGTTTCCGAACATGTTCTCTCCTCGGTTATTTAATTATTATTACTAAAAATGAGTTATTATTCAAATATACAAAACCCCCCATTAATTTAACTTCATCCTCAAATATGGGTTAAGTGGTCTAGGGTTATAGACTCGGCCTATTATCCCTAACCGAATTAACTAATTAAAACACCCATCAACTAAAAATAGACATAGCTAAACGAATAGTTTAAAAGTTTTATTTAAGATTTGCAAAAAGATTTTTTTATGGAAAAGAAGTTCTATTTGAATCTAAAAGTTCATTACATTTAGTTTCATAAATTAAAGTTGAAGAAGTAGCAGTTATAACACTTACAAGAGTTGGACATCCTTTCTTGTTATGTCCAAAAACCTTGCCCACAGAACATCTCATTTTTATTCCCTTCCTGGTTGCTTTTCCAAACTTCTTAACAGGCGCATCTTTATCATCCCTTCAATTCCTTGGAAGATCTTCCCGCAATAGTGGTTCAGGGGGCTCAATTCATGGTCTATTGCTCTTTCGCCCATATACATGTTTTTCATAGGTTGGATATACTTATTGTAAGATTTCAAGTAGGTCTATTTCTTGTACCCATGATTAACAAAGGACTCAACAACATAGTCCTTGTAATGATTGCAGTAATTGCACGTGCACAAGGAATTCACTAAGAACCTCTATGTCCATAGGTGATGCATGACCGATCCATTTCTCATTAAACTTTCTTATCTGAATCACCCTCTCCATAACTTTGATTCTTGTTTCCTCCAACAAAATGGTGATTGAATTGAACCTAGCTTCCAAGATCCAACTATTGAATGTTTCAAACATGGTTTTCTCAACTATGTCACACTTGATGTGTTCTCTGAAGAATGCCCTACACCATGCCTCTTTGTTGTACTTTAGAAAAGCTTCAATAATGACTTCTCCATCTCACTTAACTCATCACGTTTTGTTTGTAACTTGACTTCAAATAGTGCCTTGCAACCTGCCAAAATTTTCCTCTCCTTTCCTCACCATAGGTTTTCTTCCAGTTAGCCCATAAATGTCTAGCACACCATCTAAGCTCAATATTTAGAGACCCTGTGAAATAAAAAATAGTAGATAAATAATTAGTGATTCATGGGAACAAGTATCAGACATTAGTGATACACAACAAAAATAAATTTAAATAGAAATTTCAGTTATACCTTTTGTATATTAGACATTACTATAATCCTTCACAATTACTGAGCTCCAAATCATGTTTGATGCGCCTGATAAACCAAGACCATGTATCCTAGTATTCTTTTTGAACTACTGCCCATGCAACAGGGTACATATGGTTATTTCCATCCTTGGAAATGCAAGACAATATCAGACCTTTGTATAAACCCTTTAAAAATGCACCATCAAAACCAATTATTCTTCTACAACCCTCTTTCCAACCACTTTTCAGTGCTTCAAGACAGACATAAAAACCGTAAACAACTATATTCCAGGAATTGTATTCTTGAATGTCCTAACAACTACAGTATTTTCAGGATTAGTAGACTTTAACTCTTCAGCATAATCATACAACTTAGTAAATTCCTTTATGAAATTACCCTATACGGTCCTCCACGATTTTTGGTTTTGCTCTTCTACAAGTTGTTTTACTGATATATAGTCCATAATCCTTTTTACCAAATATTGAATTTGATGGAACTTAATGCTACGTTCACTCATAATTCTCTCTTTATATTACTTACTAATCCACAATGAATTATATAACTTGTTTATTAACCTTTTGCAACATATGTGGATGTGAAAGTAAGTCTTCATACTAAAGTTTCCATTGTTACCATCAATACTTGCTCTAATATGCCCAGGACAACCCTTTTTCTTGCACTTTGTTGTGACAACTCGCAAATTGAGTTTTGATGGTATCTACATTTCACTTATAGAAAAGCCTAATCCTGACCCAGAGCGAGTGGCGGTGGGACGGTACCAAGTTCCCAGTAGAAAAAGGAAAGGACGTGAGGAGAAGGGATAGAAATAGAACACAAATAAACACTACTGAACCTAAAAGAACCTGGTATTATGGTTGTAGAGAATCTATATATATAAAGGTACAAAATACAACCCACAATGGGGCAAGAACTAAACAATAGCTATCTGGACTCCAAGTGGAACAATTGTAGAGGCAGAAAGAAGACTGGCCTTCAAGAACATAAACTGCTCACCATATCTCGTGAACAACACCAAGCTAGTTTGCACGATCGCGTCCACTTGATAACTCGTACTAGAACCTATATTAGAAAAAGATGTAAAAGTGTAGCATGAGTACCAAAAAACAACGGGTACTCGGTAGACATCATAAGCCAACCTAGCAAAAGTAAGCATAGGCAAGGTAAAGGACAATCAAAATCAAATAAGGCAATGGAACATAATGTATGATAGAGAGGGCCACTACAATGACAACTAGTTAGTGCTGTGAAAGGTCAGCTATTAGTGTTTGCAGTATTGGCTAACAGATATAAAGGAAAGTCACTAACAAAGTGAAACACATAGACTCAGGTCATAAGCAGATCATGACAAAACATGACGTGTACCTGGATCTCCAACATAACCAATACAAGGAAGGACCAACAAGCGAGTACAAAACCACCAACCAGCTAAGCTAACAGAAATTACAACCAGTTTACAAATAGCACCTACCTGAGAAAAAAAGGAACAAACAAATTCTACTAGCAAACAAACCCTGCCGGTACCCTATTCTACCTATAGGTACGACCAGTGAACCGAATAACCTAACACGTACTCCTGCCGAAAGTTTTGAAGGGCACAAATCAACGCGTAAGTACGCAATCCAAAAGAATTCTAAAAAGTAAATAGCGCCCGTACACATCCTCCCTGGTACATGACTCTGTCAGGAGCGGAACCACTGAAGCTTCCCCGTATAGTTACCCAACCTACCCCAGTATACCCCTCCCCTAATGATAACACTTGAATTACACTTCCCTCCAAAGTATAAGTGGTCATTGTCCAAATATAGAATCCAACTAGGTTGGTTTCAATGCCACAGGTAATATGGTATCGGGTATACGCCCAGTAGCAGTAGCTATTGGTTAGTGTTTCTTTCTAGCTATGAACGGAAAGTAAAAAAATGGGATTAATTGTATAACAATATTTGTTGTTAATGCTTGCAATTAGTGAATGAGTCAACTGTGTCATTAACCTAGGTTCATTTCACCAGGATTAAACTAACGTGTGGATTATAATCAAATACGGTTGTGCAATATCTCCAGACCATAGAGTTACGTATAAGTCCAATACTAAATTTTAAGTGTTTCTCAACCTTTAATCGTAAGCAAATCTCTTTCATACCGGGCTAAGGATGTGAATGAGTGTGTTGTGCTTATTGTGGTAACTCAAGACGATTACTCTTGCTACAGAAATAGCAATTAGACAAGGGTTAACTCCCTGAATCTCTTAGCATAATCCCAACTCCTAGTTTTAACCACAGGGTTAGTGCCTTTAAACCTAGGCGTGTTCTAGTGTTTGAAACCACTAAAAATCATTTATTATATAGAGATTATGTTCATATATTGGAGTAGATGCAACCACCCAAGGTGAGTTACAACCCTAATGCAGTTTAAACCATGGTTCTCACAACCCTAGGGTTGGGGTTTTAGCCTACCATTAATATCATCATACAATAATGAGACTGTAAAGTAATGAATAACATACCGCAGAATTAAACATCCAATTAATTATAGAACAATGATTAAGGAATTTAACACTTGTGTTTTGAAAGAGTGTGGGCATCAAACCCTAAAACTACAATCCTTAAGTCTCTCCAAATATTTCTCTCCCTAAAAGTAAATTAAGTTGCCCCTTTAAAACTATGCTAATTTTGCTACTTATAGAGTATGGGTAAAAGTGCAATAACAGAAACTTAGACTGGGCCTTTGATTAGTTTAGGCGAGACATCAAATAAATCGCTTGGTGAAAGACGGATCGTCTGGTATTCCATCTGTTACCTCTCTTATCCAATAAGCTTCGCAAGAGATGTCACCTTTAGGAGAACCGTCTCCCAACAGACGTTCTGTCTGTTTGGGATGCCTGGTTCTTGTTCCTTATCCAGTAAAGCATCAGGTAGGCTGCAAGGTCAAGTAATCCATCGCCTGTTTAAGTTGTTTCAGCCAGTGTTATTCCCATTTGGTGGATGGGTTAGACGATTCGTCCGGTGGTAGGCTAAACGTCTCTTACTCATGTAAAAACTGCCCCTTTTCTGTACAATTGCTTCAAACTTCCTTATATTGACTTAGCCCTGCAAATACTCAATAAACGCATTAAAACGCATTGTTATTACTCAAGAACATGCTCTATTTTTTAGGTTTTAACTGCCCAATGTGACGTAAAATATCATCACATCAACACCCTTAACTCAAAATATTTGTTTGTCCTCGAGCAACAACATAACCAGTATACATCAAACACTTAAAACACCCCTAGTACATAACTTATCTCAGCATAATCACTCATCGGACATCATATTATATCATCTAACTGGATCTATTCACACTCTGCAACTTTTCCAAGGGATACATTGAAAGACCTTTAACAAGGCTTATATCCCTAGACTACAATATTAACTTATTCACAATTGATCAAACTATCAACTTGCTTTCACAACAAAGAAGTCCCATACACAATCAAATTTTATTTTACATCGGGACTGGAAAGTACCTTCTCACACTCAGAAACAAATCAAATTATATACACAATAGCCATAGGATTGCCCTTATTAATTATAACTTGGTGTTCAGTAAGATGATCTAAATCATGTCAGGAATTTGTTTGGCTTATAATGTTGGTAGGGCATGATTTGGGAACTTAGTGACTGACTCAATTTATTCTGTTACCTTTCTTTTCCTCTTCCACCATTCTTCCCTAACAATTTTCTTTTCCTTAGCACTTGATCTCGAGACCCGTTATTGTACAACATGAATTTTTCCCCTTTTATCTCTTTTTCTTTTCTTTTCATCATTTTACTTTTGATTAATTTTCCCAACACTAATGACTACATCTCTTTTGTAAGAGATAGTTTCTTGGTAGCCACCCTCAGCCTAAAGTCAAACTTAGGTTGAAAACACATTACTCACTACCGAATTAGGGCCAAGATAGACTAATTACCACATGTTGTTTTATGGTGTTTTCTACCTAGCCACCCTAGACTTGGGTTATAACGTTGAAGTCTAGGTTCTCAATATCCAGTAGAGAATCAGGTCCACAATAAAAAACCTCTCATTTTCATTCTTTTCTTTTCGTGGGGTACTTCAACAGTTGGTTTTAGTAGATATAAAATGGGTTTAACTTGGAAAATCAGTAATTGATTAGTGATTATTTTAAGGCTTTAGTGACTGAACAAAGAAGGCCTATGATCATTTCATATCATCCTACTTTCGATTTAGTTTCAATTGGAACCAGGCATGTTCTAGATATTATATACACAAAATCACTCCCCACACTTGCAAGTATATACTCATTTCAATTCAAACTCGTTAAGCAGATGAGATAGGGAAATACAAACACAATCAATAATAACACCCTTACTATACCGCAGTTGTAGAATAACATTTAATCAACACTTGATTGAAGCAAATTAAATAACAGAGTGCTAAAATTTCTTATATATAACGGTATTGATGTTAAATAGAGTACGTTAGGAAAGAGAAAAAAATACATCAAAATAAACCTAAAATGTCAGTTCTCCTAGATAGAAGTCGTGAGGGAAAAGACTCTGGCAACAAAAACCCTCAGACGTAACAACACAACCAAAGAAAAAATAAGGTACACCCCCTCCCACATAGACATTGTGCATTATCCCGAATGCACGACAGATAAAAGTGCTATTAAAATGGAAAAAGAAGTGTACCATAAAATTATGGCCTATGACACATCCTCCTCCTCGGGAGCAACCTCAAATTGCTGTCGAGAAGTAATGCCCGTTGCTCCTCTCAGATCCTCAGTAGAGGGAGGTGCTCTGTTGAAGGGCTCAAACTCATCTGGCATTGTGCTAGTAAAATCACCCACCACTTGCGCTCGTTGTCGATCTTCACCGAGCAAAACACTTTTTTTATACGCCCACAACACCTCTTCTAAATCATCTTCCTTATGGCCGTTACTTCGCTTCTTCCTCTTCTTATTCTTTTTCTTCTTACTAGACTCTTTATGCTCCTCACCATCTCCTATCACGACCTTTTTTTAAATTCATCTCCACCAAACTCAATGTCAGATTTAATGGGATTCGCTGGTGTTGGGACAAGTGGATTGTGACCCTGCTGCAATGTGGTAACATCGATACGCAATTGCTTAAGCTCAACCCAAAATCTGTCCCATTCAAATGATCTCATAAGACGGAGACACTCATTCAT
>JBDJHY010269242.1:0-10380 GCA_039654485.1 Withania somnifera
TTCTATGATAAATTATTGTATGACAATTATTTGAATCTAACCACAAACCCTAGGAAGACAAATACTGCCCTCAAATCTCAAAATACCATTAGAACCTAAGGAGACACTGTGGGAGTCAACCCTACTTAACTAACCATGAATATATGCCAAGTCTGCATCCTCTAGTTGATGCTGCTGAATCTGATCAATAAATAAAAAGAGAGCCTCACACAAGAAAACACATGGCTTGAATTTAAAAAATCAAGATGAACCAAACGGTTAGCCAAGGATTGAATATCTAAAGCTAACGACATCTCAGAAACTAACAAAGATGCAAAACTACCCATACTTATTGTTATATGGCTTAAGGTATTCGCTACCACATTTTCCTTGCTCAGGTGATACAAGATAGAAATATCATAGTCCTTTAGAAACTCAATCCATTTGTACTGGTGTGTGTTAAGATCCCTCTAGCTTATAATAAACTGAAGACTATGATGTTCAGTGAAGATATCACAATGAACTCCATAAATATTGTGACGTCAAATGTTAAGCATAAAACTACATCCACAAAATGCAAGTCATGAGTGGGGTAGTTACATTCTTGAACCTTGATCTCTCTCTAAGAATAAAAAATCACATGAACTTGCCGCATCATAACATAACCCAAACCAATACCAGAAAAGTCACAATACACCATAAAATTTTGACCCTTAACCAGAAATGTCCAAACATGAGAAGAAGTCAAAGTAGTCTTAAGCCTCTGAAAAAGACTCTCACACTCATCATACTACTTGAAAGGAACCTCTTTTATAGTCAGTCTAGTCAATGGAGTAGTATTTTCTCTTCAACAAAACAACAATAATGCCCTCCTTGGAAACCTAAAATGATGCACAAATTGTGAAACTCAGTAAGGGTATTCAACCTTGGCCAATCACGAACAACTGCAATCTTATTCAAATCCACACTAATGCCCTCCTTGGACACCACATGTCCAGGAAATGCAACTGACTCAAGACAAAACTCACACTTTGAGAACTTGGTAAAAAGTTGGTGATGTCTCAAAGTCTGAAGCACAATCTACAAATGCACTCATGATCCTCCCTACTCTAAGAATACACCAAGATGTCATCAATGAACACAATGTCAAAAGAATAAAGATAGGACCTGAACACGTGGTTCATAAAATCCATATAAGATGTGGGTGCATTAATCAACTCAAAAGACATGACAAGGAATGTTAATGAACATACCGAGTCCTAAAAGTAGTGTTTTGGATATCCTCAATCCGAATCCCCAATTAGTTATACCCTGACCTTAAATTAATCTTTAACAAAATGATTGAACCCTAAAGTTAATCAAACAAGTCATCAGTATGAGGCATCAGATATTTATTCTTTATGGTCGCACTATTCATCTATTTATAGTCAATACACCTATATATAGACCTATATTTTTTCTTCAAAAACAAAAAAGGAACACCCCACAGTGAAGCACTCAGACAAATGAGACCATTATCTAACAAAACCTGCAGTTGAATCTTGACCTCTCTTAGCTCAGTAGGTGTCATATGATAAGGAGAAATAGAAATGGACCTATTGCCTAGCTCTAACTCAATGCCAAAATCAATGTCTCGCTCAAGTGATAGGACAGGTAGGTCAGTGGGAAACACATAAAGATACTTATATACAATAGGTACTGACCCAAGAGCTGCACACTCAATGCTAATATCTCTAACATATGCAAGTTATTCTAAAAAACCATGAGAAACAAAGAAATGAGCTTGAATGCAAGAAATAATCCTCCTCGGTGCAAGACTAGCCAAACCCTGCCACACGACTAGGGTATACTAGGCATAACTAAGGTCAATGTCTTGGTATAACAATCACGGACTGGTCAGTTAGGGGATAACCAATCCATGTCAATAATCACATAAAAATCAACCATATCTAATAAAATCAAATCATATTGAGTCTCAACACTCCTAATAATCACATAATAGGATCTCAATACATGATCCATACTAAAATAATGGAGCACAATAAGACGATACATATGAGAAAGTATATCCTTGATAAAACAAAGATGAAGTTAGTTGATAACACAAAAAAATAGTACATGTAACAACAACATCAAAAGACCTCTACTTAGGGTCTACCATGGATCGCATAAAACTGTCGGCAACCTCCACCACAACCTCCATCATGACTTCCCTCATGACCACTACCCCTAACACATTATGGAGCATCATGATCTCTGCCTTAAGGTGGCACAACTCGAATAGAATGTGCAGGAATAGGAGCTGAGGAACTATCTAAATAGCACCCCTCTGAGGACAATCTATGGAAATATATTCCATAGCATCACAAGTATAACAAAAACCCAATGGACTAAGCTGACGAGAGAAGTATGAAGAATAGAAACAGCCACCACAACCTGATAAAAACTACCAAAAGTCTTCATATAAACTTGAACAGGGCAACTAGACTGCCCCTGCTGCTATAGCTAAAAAGGGTCCTACCGCAAGATCCAAAACCTCTACCAATGAAATAACCCTGATGATGGGGCCTCTTTCCCCTTTTCCCCTCTTTAACTCTTCGTCTATAGTCAAGATCCTCCATAGATCAGGAATTCTCAACAATAGTATGATAGGAATTAACTAGTAACAAGAGGTACATTAGATTTCTCATGAATTTCTAGGTCCAACCTAAGCAAAGAACAACGTATCCTCTCTTCCTCGGTATGAATAATTCTAGCACCATAAGAAGATAGTTGATGCAACTCTATCATACTTAGAAACTAATAAGGATCTCTACTCAACCCTCAAAAACACATCCCTCAATCTCTCTTGCATGATGCGAGGAATATACCTCTCCATGAAGGCATCACGAAACAAAGTCCAAGTCATATGAGTAAAATTCGCTAATATAGTAGAAAAATAATACCTCTACCACTTCTTGGTGAGGCCTCCCATTTGATAAATAGTGAAGTCAACACCATGAGTCTCAAGTATATTAAGGTTATACAACCCTCCTGACACCTTTCGATAAAATCTCCACGAACCCCCCTTGGTTTACCAGAAAACCTACGAGGACTCTGTCTCAAAAACTAACCCCATGCCTTCTGATCCAAGTCAGACATAGTCAGGTGAGATGAATTGAAAATGCTATCACTGAAGGAGGAACACCTAAATCATGAAGACTCAGTGTTGTAGGCACTCTCAAACCATCAGAACTAGTGTCTGTGGCACACATAGGACAAAAGAATCTTAGGATGAGGCAGGTACACCACTTGTTGGCTGACCCAACTACCTAACAAATGCATCAAAAAAACTCTCATCTCAAGAGACAACACTAGAACTAATGAAGGCATAGGATAATATGTAGCTGGTCCCTGCATCCCTGTGGATTTCATCCTAGTATAGGCTCAGGCTCTCGGTCTGGAGGTACAATAGGTGCATCATCTCCCAAAGCTGTTGAAGATTGCATATTAACATCTACAGATGAGTGAAATAGTACAAATGAGTCCTCAGAACCCGAACTAGGATACACACTCGAATTAGAAGTGAAAGAAAGTGAATTCCTAAAGAGTTATTTTAGCCTCTTGAAGATAAGATGCAAATATCTCCGCAATGATCCATAAGACTCTACTAGACACTAGATCATGTATTATGTATATCGGCAAACCAAGTGCTATGATACCAATTTATCATGACCTAATTTCCCAGGCCATTAAGTCACCTACATCTACCATAGGAGAACCATCTAAATAACAAGTAAAGCATGAATAATAAAGTAAGTGCAAAATATATAATATAAATAAGGGACAATGATAAGAGGGAGTCTATAGTAAGTCAACTAAAAACCCCAAAACCTGATATCCAAATACAATGATCCACTAATACAATATTATAATGTCTAAAAAGTAAAGTACAATATCTGTCTCGATACACTAATAGAAAATAGTTGATAAGAAAGATAAAATAGCAACTTTGGAATCCAGGAGTAGGCCTCTACCATAGGAATAGAATCAATGGTGTCCACTCGTACTAGGATCTACACCAAAAATATAAAGAGTATAGTATGAGTACCAAAACAATAGGTACCCAGTAGGCTATACCAATTAGGAGTATATAAGAAATAAACACTAAATAAATAGATAAAGCAAACAAGTCACAGAATTCAAAATAGGATTCACAGACACAGAAAGCAAGCCAACAATATAAAGACAAGTAATATACCTAACATACTACCTATGAAAAGGAAGATATAGGAAAACAAGTGGAAGAACATACCTGAATCCATGATCAACTAATAAAAGATAAAATAAATAAGAGAAATGGTGGTATACTAGTAACATCAATAAAATGACTGTGAAGAATGCCAACTACAACAAGGATAAACAATACATAAGGAAGTCTTGAGAGATATAATTAGTAAACATAAATAGGGATCACACAAGACCAAGCCATTAATCAAGAGACGGATCCGACAAGATCAAAGTATCCAACGGAGGTATATCTCAATAGAGTAGGTAAGTATCACATTCTTAAACCATTCAAAGATAAGCCTCCTCCCCAAGTCCATCTCATAACTCATGGGATGAACCTCACTCATTGTTCTATAGCCTCATAGAGGAGTCCATAATACCAAGTTCACACTTCATAAGTCTTATTGTAGTAGGAATGGTACATCCGACACAACAAGCTTATGAGAAAATTATGTTTTCCAAGTCACCCACAAGTTTATGAGAAAATCCAAGTATTTTAATAAAGGTGTAAAGATCTTTGAAGAATATAAAATCAACATAATAACTAAAATTCATATTTCAGCTATTTATAGCTGCTGAACAGGTATAAAACGCGATCATATAGAGAAGGTTCACGATCGAGAGTCAGATTATGCATTGTGATCATGTGTCGCGATTTCGAAGGGAAGAGAAAGGGTTCCAAGAGATCGCATGGAGAATCTTTCGTGATCGCGAAGGGAATTAGAAGTAGTGCATCTCGATCACATGAGAAGGGTCTGCGATCTCAAAGAGTAAAACTGATGTGCACCAGCAACTAAAATGAACCAGAAACCAGGAATAAAATTTACTTTGAAACAAGACTAAAATGTATTCAGAAGTCAATAAAAACAAACCAAACATGCTAAATGCATAAAAACAACATTGCGGACTCAACCGAGAAGACTAAATTCCAATCCAAGTTTATTTTGATAAAATTTTGACCAAAGTCAACCTTTTGCCAAAATAACCAATTATCCAACCAAGTACTCAAAATAGTCTCAGTTGCTCTGAAACCCCTACGAACAACTCACCTAATCCAAAATCAACATTTTAGAGCTAATGGCACAGCTAGATTTTCAATCCAAGGCTTCTATTACAAAATGACCACTCAAGCTCCAGAATGGTGACATGAAGCAAATAAAACACACAAAATTACACAAACTCAAAACTAAAATTCCCAAACTCAAACCAATAGCCTATTTAGACTAAAGTCCAGATTCCAAAATAAGTGGAACTATCGAAATTCAATTCCGAGATTATTTTCATAGGATGTTGACTAAAGTAAATGATTCCAATACTAAAGGCTCTAAAATAGGTAAATGGACATAAAAAAACCAAACAAACAACTCGAGAACCGAACCACTATTAGTCATAATTACTTAGAGATAATGTAAGAATACTTAGAAAGGCAACAAAATGCCAAATTATGAAATGACTGTAAGGGTCTTTATAGAATTAATGAAAATGGTTATGGATAGATAAAAAATCACTAGTATTTATTCTAGAATGTTTTATTAGATGTTTATACATAGAACTATGCCTCGTGAATTTGTACCATTATTATTTACAACATGTGTATAGTATGGAAAACTTAGTTTATGTATTGGTCTATCAATAAGGTCTAGAATTACTGGGATGAATTCTCTAAGTCTTTTATGAGTACCATCAATAAGAGAAGCCTTTCAAGGCCTACGATGATGGAGTTAAGGATGAAAAATATGTGAATTATATAATAAACCTGAAAGTTGAATTTATTTATTACTTATGTTAAATTCTTAGTGGTATTATGTGTTATGTGCCCAAAGGAGATTGGATATGAATAAAGTAAATGAGTATGTCTTTAATTAAATTATATTGGTCTAGAATTTAGTTAGCTTGAATGTAATAATATGATTATTCATTGTACAGTGTTGTGGTGTATTACTGCAACATTTATTAGTTGTTCTTGATCTTAGGATCTTGGGTTGAATTCAATATCATTAAAAGGAATGTGATTTTGACCTTTGTGGTTGACATATTGAGAGATGAAGGGTGGAAGATAATGACCTTACAGGCCGAATAATGGTGGTGAGCCAAAGGGATAGATGAACCAAGAATACTTTTGAGTATTAAATTATGTATAAAGGTAATGATGGTACGCTGAAATAATTCTTACTTATGCGTGATAATAAAAACCTTTAATAAGGTTAATACTTCTGAACATTTTTTCTTTTTAAGCATTTTTTTTCTTGTACTCTAGATCAACCTAGTAGTTTTTCCAGGTCATTGGTGGCCTATTGGGGCCGATAGTTAGGTTCTCTAGCAGTTTGGTTGAGAGTTATCTTATTTATCCTTGTTTAGTAGCTTTAACTGAGGTAGCATTGACTTTAGTAAACATTTTATAAAGGCGAACATGGAATTAAATTCTAACAATTTCATTAGCACTGGAACATGGATTTTGGTCTAGGTGGATCCTTAGTTTGTGTCTAGGAGTTTTTGATGCAATTTTACCTAATTTGATTGGATAACAGCTCATCGAAGTTTGACTTCAGTCAACTTTCAATGATTGGAGCATCGACTTTAAAATTTGATGGATCCATCAGCTTCAGAATGTTGTATATAGGTTAGGTGGGACTTTAGTTATGTCCCGAAGCTATTCATTTCAGTTTACGCCGGCTTCTTATTTAGATCTTGAGGTGTCAGTTTTATCATATAAGCTCACGAGACTCAAAATCCATTATTTTTAATTGGTATTTGATAAAATAGACAAATATCTATTAATAAGTTTGACTACTTTCCTAAAAAGGTTTTAGTATTTATAAACTAATAGTTTAACTATGAAATATTTATATGTGATATTGTCACAGCCTGAAAATTGAGTTATGGTGGCATCTACATCCCAACTATAGAAAAGCCTAACCTTGGACCAGAGTGTACAGCGATGGACCATTATCAAATCCAAAAGAAAAGAAAAGGGAGATGACAAGAAGGAATAGTAACAGAACATGAACATACACAACCAAGAATAACTCCCCAGAACCTGGTATCATGACTGTACAATATCTAAATACAGAAAAGGTACAAAATACAACTCACAAAGGGAAAAAAGCTACAAAATAACTATCCAGACCCCGAGTAGAATAATTGTAGAGACAAAAGGAGGACCAACTAGTATGAATGCTCACTGCTCATTGTATTTCCTGAAACAACACTAAACTAGGTCGTACAATCACGTCTACCTGGATGACTCATACTATAACCTACATCACAAAAAGATGTAGAAGTATAGCATGAACTCCAGCAACAACAGGTACCCAGTAGGCATCACAAGACGATCGGTAAAAGCTAAGCATAAGCAAGGTAAAGAGTAATAAAAAACAAAGAAGGTAGTGGCACATAATATACTACAAATAGGGGTCAACTGCATCAATGGCTAGTAAGTGTGATGGGGAATGAACAATCAGTGTGTGCAGTATCAACTAACAGGATGAAAAAAAGTTACTATAAGGGTACCACCCACAAAACCTAGGTAATAAGCAAATCATGACCAAACTCGACATGTACCTTGAGCTCCAGCATAACCAGCACAAGGAAGTACCAAAAATAGACTACAAAAGCATCACCTAGATAAGCTAATAGAAAATATAGCAAGTTCACGATAGTACCTATCATAGATAGAAGGGAACAAACAAAGCCTACTAGAAAACAAACCTAGTCGACACCCCATTCTACTAGTATGTGTAACCAAGAAACCAAGTAACCCGACAGGTACTCTCCCCTTTAAGTCCTTAAGGGTACAAGTCAACGAATAGAGATGCAATGCAAAAGGGGTCTGGAAAAGTAAACAAGTGCTGACATGCTCCCCTATCTGGATACTCCCAAATTAAGAGGGACCTGCGGAGGACCCGTACAACATACCACGTAAATAAGTGACAGAATGCTCCCCCTCTTGGATACTCCCGAATCAAGAGGGACCCATAGAGGACTCGAACCTCATACCATGTAAATAATTTTTGGCATGTTCCCCCCTGAGATACTCAAGAATCAATAGGTACACATGGAGGAATCGAACCGTAGACCATGTAAATAAGTGTCATCATTCTCTCCTTCTAAGATACTCTTGAATCAAGAGGGACCCATGGAGGACCCAAACTGTATTCCACTACTCCCCTATATACCCCTCCATGAGATTGTGCATCATTATATAAGCAGTGACCCAGGTCAATAGGGCATGTAGAGGAACTCGAACCCGCATGCAAAATATTGTAACAAGCCCACCAATGGTATAGTCATTTTGAAAAAGTGCCAAGACTAGGGTTCATTTGTATATCATATCTCAGTG
The DNA here is from genome assembly GCA_039654485.1 of Withania somnifera. NCBI lineage: Eukaryota > Viridiplantae > Streptophyta > Magnoliopsida > Solanales > Solanaceae > Withania > Withania somnifera. The sequence continues at coordinate 8,588 of JBDJHY010269242.1, forward strand.
GAACTCAAATCTAGCTAAATAGGCGAATCTGAGCCTCAGTGAAATCCCAATTTCTTCCAAGTAGGCAATACCCAAAAATTCGAGCACCGGTGACAAAATAGGTCCTATGGTGAGAGAAAATAGATCCATACTGCCACCAAATTTGTGGATACCTATAGTGTGTAAGAAATCAATTTTTGATTATTACTCTGTTAAAATACAGATACCTTTGAAACTATTAATACATGCTCGCAACAAAGAATCAACAATAGGCTTATCGGGTCTGAGACTGCTAACTGAAATCCATAGGATGGATGTCAAGCCCTAGTCACAAGGTACATCATCTCTTAGACCAACCATGATCCCGAGCCATGGTAACCGTACCAAAGATGCCATAACTGCCTATAGAGAACCCCCTAAGGGCAGAGTACACACTCGTATAGGAGAAAACATAGAGCTTTCCTTGCTCAATCCAATAAAACTCACTCCTAGGATTGCACTAGGCTAGGGAACGATATCATCATGAAGGGATGCTAACTTTCCAGAAAAGAAGTATCTGTCTAGGTAAAACGTCATTATAAGGCAGCTAACTATCCAGGATAGTTGTACCTGAATGGTACAATGTCATCATATAAGGCTGCTAACTATCCAGCAAAGCCATGTTTAGCTATCTATGTTTAAGTGGTCACACACACCCAACACCTCAGGTAGAACATAGACTAACTAGTATATGGACAAGTGGCCACACAAGTCACGCAGACACATGACACCTCAAGTAGAACACAAAATAATCAGCCTACCTAGATGGGCTTTAAATCTACCATCCAAGATTAAGGGATAATTATTATGCTCTAATCACTAGTATAATCCCCTCTTAACCAATCTACATTCCAAAGTCAACGTATGAATAATACTAAAAAAAGTTTATATTTCTCCCCCAACCACACTATATTCCAGAGTCGGTGTCAACATGTGGGTAGGACAATATAATACCATGGTAAGTAACCAAGCGATAAGCCAATTAAGTAGGCTATAGGCTAGAATAATAAGCATATCAGGGCCCGACCAGTAATCCCATCCCCGAGCTGGAGCTTTACCTTACATATACTACAATAATACCCATTCTAAAAAAAGCAAACCATAGCCTACTTAGATTATGGTGATATCCTTGAGAGCATGCCCAAATACCTAAAGAACCATGTACAAAGCTAGAATTGTACGAGGTTAGCAAAACCATAACCCACATCTCAAGACGAGTAAACAAAACCCATTTGCTATATAAATAGAGGGGTCAACTCCAAACTAAAAACGGTCCATAAACCCTAATAGCTTTGAAAAAACAAATATTTATACCAATACATAGAGCACAAGTCATACATCATATGGTAAAAATAGGGTCAAATTAATGATAGGAATTTGAAAATAAGACTAGGAAGTTTATATAAAATAGAAAACTTAATAACTAAAGAAAAACTAAGAAACTACTCGGTAAAAATAAGCATAGAACCACCAAAACGGGTTTCTATAGATCAAAAACACAATAAGACTCTTCAAAGATCCAAACCTAAGCTCAAGAGATCAAGAAACTAGTTATAATTTTGAAGAAAATAAGAAAAATATTGTGAAAATCCCTTCTATAGGCCATCCACCGACTGGTCGATTTATTGATCAAAGTGGCTAATTTATCAGCAATTGCACAGTTTCCTGACAGCTTTTCCAAAACTAATCCAAAATCATACAAGATGGAAATGGAGTCCGATTTTGACAATTTATATATGGAATCTTCATATAATCAATATTTTGGACTTAACGCA